>JAVSBS010020598.1:24006-38380 GCA_033124195.1 Coracias cyanogaster | reverse complement strand
AACTTGTACCCATTGCCCCTTGTCCTGTTATTGGACATCACTGAAAAGAGCCTGGCTCCATCCTCCTGACACTCACCCTTCACATATTTATAGACATTTATGAGCTCACCCCTCAGTCTCCTCCAAGCTAAAGCGACCCAGCTCCTTCAGCCTTTCCTCATAAGGGAGATGTTCCACTCCCTTAATCATCTTGGTGGCTCTGCACTGTTCCAGTGTTTCACTACCCTCATTGCAAAGAACTTCTTTCTAATTTCTAATCTAAATCTACCTTCTTCCAGTCTGAACCCACAGCTTCAGTCTTGCCCCACTTCAGGTCAATCACTCTCCATTCTCCAAACCACTTATTTTAATCCGTAGCCCTCATCTCCTTCAGACTTCTCCTCAAGTTTTCCACTTGCATCAAACCCTAGGGAAGAACAGGGAGATCATGATAATTTAGAAGTCAAGCAACTTCACAAGGATGTGTAAAGCAGAATTAAATCATTCTTGGCCCACTTTGGAGGAATAGGTACAAGGGAGCATCATGTGAAGCATGCCGTCACTCCTTGTTTTCCTGCCTCACCCCTTCTTTGCTGCTTCTCCTCAAAGCCGCACAGTTTTCAGAGCTTTTTTGCTCCAGCATGACTGTGTAGGTCCCAACACACTGCAATACTCTGAGTTCAAGGAGAAGGGATAATCCCAAGAGGAATGAAAGCTGGAGGCTTTTCTCTGGTAGTAGTACTTTCTGTGAACTATTTTGTCTTGTTCTGCTATTTCCATGTGGAATGCAAAGGCAACACTCTTATGGTCTGCATTATATTTATATCTACTCACATACTACTTCTATGTTCTCCACTGGACAGAGGACAGGATTTTTTCCCCTTTTAACTAGTAAATAAAAAAAATATTACAGATTAATTTCTCTGCTTTGTCATCTTTCTCTCAGATAGAGGACTAGCTTTCATTTTGCAAAATATCAAGCTGTTCTGGTGATTAAACTCACAAAGTGACTGAGAAGCCAGTTACTTTTCTAGACCCCAGTGTCTGAGATGTAACATTTCAAAACTCTTCCTCAGCTGTACCATCACAACTTTCACAGGGCTGTGAAAAATAATGACATTAAATATGGTGCCTTTCTAGGGAAAAATACAGAATATGGGGTCACAAATGACATTTCTTGTAACATCATGGGAAAAAATATACTTAAATGTGTTCCAGACAGAAAAAAAGTGAGAAGCCCTGGCTTCAACTGATGGCAAAAGTTGCCTTGCTTTAGCAATTTGCCTTTGTCCATGTTACTGTTAAGTAAATATATACCTGTATTGAAATGGTCCTGTGAGAAAAAAATCAGTTTGCTAATGACAAAGTGGCACCATCATATTCTGTGCTGGATTAAAATATTTTACATTAGCCAGATCAAAGCAAAACTTTCAATAACAACTGACAAATTATTTCCTTCAGCTAGGCAGAAAAGAATGAAAAGGAAAACAAAAAAAGGAAGAGAAAAATCCACGGAGGCAATTAGAAGTAGAAGAGGAGTAGAAGGCAGCGTAAACAGGGCACAGAGCTTATCAGATGGGCATACAGAGAAGCTGGCTGGCCTGACGGTGTGTTAAGAGCTGGAGAACAAAAACTTGATGCTGTGAATGCTCAGCTTTGCTTTGATGCAGTCACTAGCATCCTATCTAGGAAGAGAAAAGACACTCTGTGCAAGTGCCACACCATTTTATGAGCACTTGACACAAGGCATTAATCATTTTTTCCTCACTAGAAGTAGCTTGCCAAGTATTGTTCTCTGTTCTGGGAGTGAATTCAATGCACCTACCTAATAGAGATTGAAAGCTGGCCCAGGGTTTCACTTTGAAGGCATTTTGCTGGAGCTTTCTTGTCATAATGCATTCATTTCTATAGGATTCAAAATCTTTAGCTCCTTAAAGAGCTACATGGGGACACAGATATGTGGGGGTCACTCCATGCAGTTTAGTGTCCTGCCTTCAACAGCCTCCCTTTACCATTACTCTGGGAAAAGATGGAAACCACTCAGACAGCTGCAAAAAGCTCTCATGGGGAGAAATGCTTTCCTGGTTCCTGTGGAGATCAGCGTGTGCCCCGAAGCATGAGATTTGATTACCTTACTCTAGAATATAAAACTTCTAATGCTATTAGTAAGTCTTCAGGTTATTAGGCATTTTCTTGAAATACAACTACCATGTCTAGCTTGATGACCCCCTATAGAACAGGCCATGTGCCTGGTATTTCCTTGTACTAATCACCAATCATTAATATCATCACATGAGCCCTGTTCATAACCAAATGCCCATTTGCAACAAGCCAAGGGCCACCCAGTTCTAGCTTCCACCAGAAAAGAAAAGGTTAGTGTCAGACTCAGGACAACTTGTTTACAAGAAATGTCTATTCCTTCACTTCCTATGGGCAGCTGCACACACACAGCACTCTGGGAGCCCAAACTTTCTCTGTAGCAGGGACATCCTTGGGAAGCATTAAGGAAGCATGCATCTAACAGCTGTGCAAAGGGGGTCAGCAGCCTGATCAGTAGCATTGCAACTAGAGGCTTACTCTCAGGGTTATGGTGCACCTGCTGTTCTACTCAACAGCTTGCATAGAGGAAAACCCTGTGAAGTAACCCTGGTTTGGAGAATCTCAGGTCTGGCATATTCTGGGAGGAAAAGAAAAATAAAGGAAAAGACAGAGCAAGGTAGTTTACTGTTGAATAAGCCTGTGATCACTTGTAGTAAAACTGACAGGTAAACTGTTTACCTATAGGCAAACAATATTATGTCATTTGCTTGATCTCCACCATAACCATAGATGACACCAAATAGTCTAAGGAAAAGATGTTGGTTTGGTTGGGATTTTTTTCTCTGGCCCTATATCCTGCAGATCATTCAGCTGTGAAGAGTTTTCCCCTACCCCAGAAGAGACAAAATATTCTTCTTTACAACCACTGATACCCAGAGATTTGCTGGAAGTAAGGGCCCTGCATCTCACCTGACTAGATCTGACCTGGTAGCTTTGCTGGCAAAATCCTTGCTGCCCTAAATGAAACCAGGATCGCATTCCATGGCTCTGCAAAGGGTTGAGGTCCTGCAATTTCTCTACAGTAAGATCTGTGACTCTCAGAAATTTCTGCTCAAGTGTTACAATTTAGGCATTTTTCCACCATACGCTAACAGGCTTTACAGGCAGTATAGTCAGCCAGATTATACCAAGTGGTGGCCAATTCACATAGTAGCCCTGCAAGCAGACTCCTTTCCTCCTCCATAAAGGTCTTTAGGAGAACAAACAGCACACAGAAGGATGCAGCATTCTCCTCCTACAGGGTTAAGGGGACATACATACAAAGATATGTTTATATTTAATGTTTCAAAAAAATCTGAAAATAAAAATAACTAACTCTGCATTGCATAATCATGTAGATGGTACATAAGAGCTGAGAGAGGACAAGTACTGATCTCTGTCATATCATATAGCAATAACATCCTCTCTGATTAGAGATACAGCTAAGTAGAGAAGGGATTTAAAGCCTTACAGTTGCCAGAAATAATAACCATATGTTTTATTTTTCAAGTTATGCTGGAAAGTGTCAACACACATATATTTAAAATAATAAATATATAGCTGAATATATAGCTCGAAATAAACATTTCATGATTTCAGAAAAAGAATAAAGAATTGAGACAAAAATGACCAGCATTGCACGGGTGATACATTGGTATCACAATGAGAGGAAAACCTCAAAATTCTCCATCTCACAAAATGATGGGAACTAGAATTAGCGGAGATTTGTTGTTCTGCCTAGTGTTTGTGTCTGCTTGGTTGTTTATGTTATCAAATCTAAATTTGATTTTAATTTTGTGTTGAAATAAAAGCAAGAAATTAATCTAGAATACAAGCTTTGCCCAATTTTAAGATGACATCATCTGGTTTTACAGGATTTCTACCTGAAAACACTTTTCACCCATGCCTTAGATAATGGAGGAGATCAATTGAGCTACAAAATTGAGATTTGGATCTTTAACCTCCTTTTGTCTTCAAAGCTTAAGAGAATTTGGATTCAGGCTTTTTTTTTTTTTTTTTTTGACACAAGCAATTTAAATGGATGCAGATGTTTGTGAATCTTTAAATGCATCTGCATCATTAAATTTTCTCTGTAACAGAACACCAGACAGATTTTAATCTGCCTCCAGTATTTGGAGAGACCATTCTGAACTCTTTAGGCCTGAAGCAATTGTCACTAGGCTCAGGACAGAATTATGTCTTTCAGAAAATATGGATCTATTCACATGCAGTGGTTCTTTCCCTAAATTGAAGCAGTAAGCTTTTTCTTTCTGACAAACTTTTTTTCTGACATCTCATTTATGCACTTTCAATATTAAACTGGGGCAATCTATCAGAAATGAACTTCTGCAAAGAGGAGATCTGGCAAAAGCCAAATTAGAAAAGTGTCTTATGTGTGTGCAATAATCGGTTTTCCATGTAATTAAAGAAGACGGTATAGGATAAGTAGGGAAATGATAGTAGTACTTTAAAGTAAGCATCTTACGAACATTCTGTGACTTGAATTCCCTGCTATACATAAAAAGTAAGCCAACTGATTCTTAGAAGCATGTTTATTGAGGATTAACAGTCATGTAAAGGATGCATGCTTCCTAAGCCTCGTTAAATCTGTTTTTAATCATCAACTGGCATGCAATTAGCCAAGAATAATGAACCTTTAAAATCTACATTAAAAGTGTATTGGAGACATTTGTTTCAAACTGTCACTGAAATATTTCTTAGCTAATGGCATCAACATTTTTATTCCGAAACATAGAAATAATCACAAGCTCCCATTTTTGAAGAAGGCCTGATTGGAATAATTATGTCATTTTAGATTAATCCCTTCTGCTTCTTAGAAGATGAAAATGGGCTCCTCCCCACATTTGCATTCATTAAAACCCATAAGCATTGTCTCTTGTTCATTCTAATGACTTCTTAAAGTTAACAACATTAAGGTTTGAGGAAAAAAGCATCAATTAAAATAACTCTGTTTTCATCCATTTTCCCACCATGGTAGCTTACTAAAAACTTTGCAGGTGACAATGATGTGTAGGAAAAAGCTATCACTCTGAAGTTGTCACCACTGCAGAAGAGTTTATGGTTGCACTGAACTAGTAAAACAGTATTAATTTTTTAAGGCAAGCAACTGAAGAGTAACTTGACCTGTTGAAACATTACCTCTCCTGCCAGTAGTTGTTGCTGAGTTTGGGTCAAGCTGTGGGAAACCTGGGGCCAGTTCTGTTCTGCTAATTACACTACGTTGGTACTGGCTGCTCTAGCGCTTTACCTTCAGTCCCTAGATCACAGGGATAAGTTTCCCACAACAGCAGAGCACTTATATTAGACAACTGCAAAGTGATCCTTTTGCTGGTTCACACAAATGGCTCCATGACCTCAGTATTTGGGTATGTGTGGTTATTTGCAAAAGCCTACTGTCTTATCTCTGACTAGAGGCAATAATTTCCATTCCTGTGGGCCCAGGATCAGGACTGATATTTATCAGTTTCCTGATAGATTTGGATAGGTACTTGACAAGAAGAAAGTAAAATAATTATTTAAATGAAATTAACTTTTTGGTATCCTCCTGTATTTCTAAGTTATACCTCCTATCAATGGATCGTACATCCCACAAAACAAACAAACAAAAAACAGTCAGAAAACTATCCTTGGGGAATTCTTTGGGGCAAGAAATACACTTTCAGAGGCATGCCAAGAAATTAATATGAAGTGTTAATACTATATTAGTCTGTGCTAACTAGTGGGTTGATTTTTTTTCTTTTTAAGACATTGCAGCTCTCTGCTTCCTGAGAAACAATAACTCTCAATCCTTGGATTACTCAACAGGAAAGCCTAATTTTTTCAGAAGAATTCATTATTTCAACCATTCTTTTACACTTATTATTCAGGAAAACCTAAGGAGCAGTTTCTCCCAAGAATGTTACACCTGATCCTGATGGAAGAAATCCTGTTCTGCAGTTCCACAGCACTGATTCTTGTGCTCATACTGAGCTTCCTCATGATAAGAATAAACAAATAAGAAAAAACAAGTCCTCTTACCATCTATTTTAAAGATCTCTTTTAGAAGTCTTAGTTTAAAAAGCAGTGTAGCCCCATTACAGTAGATAGCTAGGAACTTCACAATCTGAATTTACATAAACGCATGCAATAGAAATCCTGTGCTCCACATTTGACAGATGTGAAACTGAAGCACAGAAATTGAGGTAGATGCAATCTGCTATGGCTCTGTGTCTCACTGATTTGTGCAAGATGACACAGGAAGTCTCTAACAGAGATTTTAATTTAGGTTTCCTAAATTTGCAGCTATCATCCTGACCATCCTCCTGCCTTTTCCTCTCATCAGTAATATCACCAGAGTGATCATTACCAAGCATCAAACACATATTTGGAGAGGAAGTGGGAGGTACTTGCTAAGGCTAAAAAGAAAGTATATCTTCTAGAAAGAAAACAAGCTGTGTGCTCTGCAGCTAGCACCCACAGTTAAAAAACGAGCTTTTCTTTCTCTCCAGGGTGCAATTAAAAATGCTATTTGTTGTGGACATATGCAATATATGCATAGAGGAGAACAGTCACAAGCTGAGGAATAAAATAACCAAGCAGCCCATACCACTGAGCCTTGAACACCTTGAAAAATGCTTTCTCTAGAAAAAGGACTGAGGAAGTGTGACAACTTTTCTACTGTTGTGAATTCTGTTCTTTTTCTGCATGAAAAAAGAAGGCTTCCCCATGCTGTGCCCTTGGTCTTTTGACCTGACTGAGAGAGAAATCCTCCTCACCTAAGTGGCACTCTCACTGGGCTTCAGAATGTAAAGTTTTCTGCATAAAACATTCATGTTAATTTCATAACACAATATTGCTGTGGAGAGATACGCTGAGATTGGAAACGGTGCTTATGAAGTATCCTCGCATTCTTGTGCATCTCTGGCATGCCATAACCCTACCCACCCTGCTGCCTTCAGCAAAACAATGCATTTTTATAGAAAAGGCCTCTAGCCACGACCGCAGTTGAGGGTCTGTTGTTCCGAAGTGACCTTAGACATAGGCCACATCTATTCACAGGGCAAAGAAGAGTAAATCCTCTTTATTCCTTCAGAGAGAAGCAAAGCATGTGAGAAGGCAAAACTGTACAGTTATCACTGACAAATGTACAGTAAAGAGACAAGTCTGCTCTAAAACTCTGCCTTTCTTTTCAGTAGTGGAATGAAATTGTGAGATAAGGCCGTGAAATGTATTCCTCTGAAACTTAGCAGGAAGTGGTTGTTGGTTTTTTTGTTGTCACACACAGAATGACTTTGCCAGCACAGTGAGAATCCAAGAGAACTGAGTGTCCCCGTTTGGGCTGAAAATGGCCATGATAAACAACTGGAGGGTTCTGATAGCATATTGCTCTACGTGCATTCTCCACAATATCCTTGCATTGCTCATTTTAAAAGAAGAAAAACATTTCCTGCCTGGATACATAACAGGGGAGGGCAAATGTTGTGGAATGACCTGAGACAAAGGCAGGGGTTTTGTTTTGTTTTCTTTTCTTTTAATGAGACTCAGAGAATAATAATGGTTCAGGATACCAGCAAATAGCCCAGTTGGGCTTTTTGCCCTAGTTCTCAGGAGGAAGAAAACAACTTCCCTGGGCTGCTGACATTTTTTCCCTATATCTGTCTTATATCTCAAGCAGGAAGGCCTACTAATAGCGGGAGGGTGGTATTGCTCATGCTAGACTTTTCATAAAAAGGCCTTCAAATAGTAAGATATCTGCTTTATGTTGAGTGACGCAGTTGCCTTTTCTCAAGATGTTTCTCCATTGCATAGCTGTCATTGCAGTGGCAATGGTAATGACTGTAGTAGCACGGTATAGAGATGACTTATTCATCAGTACTGAAACAAAAAAAAAAAAAAAAGAAGAGTAACCTTTACACTCAGAAATGTTTGTTCTAATACTTTAAAATTATTTCATGTATGAAACTAATCGGTGTTTGGAAAAAATGCCTTATTTATTCAACTAAAGTATTTTAAAATATTCTGAACAACATATGAACTCATCAAAGTCACAACCAGAGAAAGCCAAGGTTTGGAGAATATGCTGGATTTTCTCATTAGAGGCAAGAGGTCTGGCTTTGAACTTTCACTAGTGTTTCATTATTTTGCTCAGCTGGCTTGCAGAGTACTCTTAACACCACTGTTAAGTGCAATAGGATCCAGGATCAATGTTTTGATTGTCTTCAAAAAAATTTTCTCTTGTAACAGAAAAATATATACAAAGATATTTCACTCCTGCTTCTCAGCCCAACCTTCAATAGGGCATAATGTCAATAGTCACAAGAAGTTTCCACTTTCCTCAGCCCTTAGTTCCCAGGAGAAGTAAAAGCAAGAGAACATGTGGGGTGATCATTGACAATCAGAACGAGTTCCAGAAACACCAAGTGGGCTGTACTAGTGTAATGTTAGCATAAGTGAGAACACAAGTGATATGTAATACTGCTGTAATTGTTGGCAGTAAGAGTTCTGCCCTCTTGTGTATTTGTTCTTGTAATTTTGACTGTCTGCCTAGTATCTTTTCACATGCTGAATTTCATAGTTATGTTAGCTCCTGTTTATTTCTTTTTGTCTGGAGACACCCACTCTCAGACATTTTCTTTCAGGTTCTCCTGATAAGGTTAGGAAATCTTGGTAGATCATGAACTTTGAATAGCGTTTTAACATTGAAAGAAGACTAACATTTTCTCCTTCTTTAGGCCAAATTTGCAGTCTTTGCTATAAATCTTTCAATGATTTCATTTTAAAAGTTTTTATAAACAGATTTGAACCACTAAAAACTCATATTTCTCTGTTCAACTCTCCACTTCAGTTTTCAGGAGTGTCTTTGCTGCCTACGTTTTAGCACAGAGGGTACTTTGTTGCTAATATATTGTGCAGTAATGGCAGCTTTAGGTATGCACCCTCTTTCTTACAAATGGAACAGATGACTTGCAGGTATTGTCTCTTCCTTCAAACCTTTTTGCATCATCTTGTCTCTAATAGTCAAGTATTATCCAGATCTGGACTAGGACTGATCTTACATAACCATCCCAAAGTTATAGCATCTGGGCAAGTCAATTCCTCTGGTTTCTTCTGTAGTTAAAAGAGAGAAAGCATTATGCCAAGATGCAAGACTTTCCACCTTAAGACCAGTGAGCGGAATTGCCTTACATCAATTAGAGCTTTACCCTAGACAGCTAGCATGGACTAGATGTCAGCTTTCAAGTGGCAATGGTTAAATGAGATAGTCTGAGTTCTGGTCACAGGAGTTGAGGTCCCCAAGCACACAGTAAATGGAAAAGGATAACACTAGAAACAATATTTTCAAGCAGAGACATGATAAATTTTACCACAGATTCTTATCATACCATTTGAAAATATCTCCAGGGCTAATGTGATAAGGCTAAGGGCAGCAGAAATTTCATTAAAGCATCTTTTTGCAGTGTGCACAGGTAAGAGTTCAAGTTTATTGTGCACAGGTACAGCCACATATCAACAGAGTGACCTACGTTCAAGTGAAGATGAAGTACAAGAAGACTTCTCAAAAGATCAGGAGTGCTAAAAACATTTACACGGAAGGTAAGTTATCATGGTTTGATTGGTTTAGAAAAACAATGCACAGGGAGCATATTTCCATTTTTTACAAATATAATGCATGAAAAAATATAAAAATAAAAAACAAGGAAGAGGATTTAAATTAAAGAGCAGCACTAACAGGAGACTAGATGGGAACACAAAGACTGTGGACACACTTAGGACATTTGTCAGAACAACACTGTAGGAGCAGCGCATCAGCGTGTCTTTGTACGTGTGATTAACACTCTGCTTTGTGTGTGATCCCAGGAGAGAGGCTAAGGGTCCATGTTCAACAGAAAGCAGGTTGCAGTAGAGAGTGCTAAGTCTTTTGAAGGAGGTACTGCAGACACATCTATTTACATAGTACTCAAGCCCCTTATTCAGTACTGACATATACAGACTGCTGCTAAAACCAGATTTCTTTCAATTGTTGAAGGGGAGAAAAAAAAATACTGCTCATTATTTCTCCAGCCAATCTATGCTTCCTTCTTTTTAGAGTGAAGATTTTGCTAACTGCTGCCACATGTAGTTTTAATACATGAATGAATGTCACAGGAAAGTATTTAACAAACAGTAACATTTTGCAATTTAAGTCCAATGTCACTCTTCCAAGATAGAAAAAAACACTTCCACAACAACCTTCTGCACAAACTACTGGAAGGAAGGTCATAACCCCTTGAAAAAAAATGTGAAACTGGTAATACTGGCAACAATTTCAGCAGAAGATCCCAAACTTACACTGCTATAAGAAGGATATGGAAAGAATGACACTTATGACATCAACTATCACTTTCTTCAAGAGCTTAATTTTTTTTTCCGTAAAGTGTTTTTACCATCTTACTAATGCTGTAAAAAATCTTGTTGCATCCCTAAATGTGGGCCAGATTAGGCAGCCAAAAAGGAATTAAAGCACTATTACTTTAAACACGACTTGCTGGTGCAAGTAAGCACTTTTTTGATATAGCAATTGATGTAGAATCTGCCCCAGTATTAATAGATGCTAGTGGTATGCTCTCCACTTATAACTTTATGCTCAGTTTAGAAGATACAGTACTAATGAGGAGTGGTTTGAAATACAGGAACACTATCCAGAAGTGTTGGTTCCATGTCAGTGCCCCAGTAACAAAACTCCATTTAGTATTGGTGGACATTTTACCCTTCAAGTGACCACTTAAGTGGAAGAGACATCACAGAGAATCACACATTCTCTTCTGCTATTTTTGTTCCAAAAGGAAAATGTGTTTTGATACAGAACTTAGCCCAGCCAAAAATACTTGCTTGCTAAAGGTCAGAGGTCAAAATAAAAATAATCTTGTCCCCAGCCTTGCAGAAGTGGCAAGGCTGGGGGTAATAGGAATAGATGCAGATGTGGACCAAGGCAGCACATATGGTTCAGACTGGACATTAGATCCAAAAGCAGAACTATGTTCTCAAAGGATAAGTACTGCAATATTCAATTTTTCTGGTTGCGCCCAAAAACTTAGATCTCCAGTTTCCTTTGCACTATGCCTCAGCAGAGCAGGGCATCTGGGACTTGAACACTAAACCATCTGTACTCCATCCCTTACAGCTGCGTAGAGTCAGTCAACTGAAACAGACTGAGCCTTGGTACCTGCTTTCCTCATGTCTTTGCTTGATACACAAAGAAGAGTGAGTCACATTATGCAAACATTGGGTAAAACATAGAAACACTCCTGCAACCTGCTATCCCTTAAGCGTCACGCTCCCTCTCCCTCTCTTCCCGGCCCAGTGAGTGCTAGATTCCACATTGCATAAGGTTTCCCCTGTGACAGAAGCTGTGGAAAACAAGTTTTCCAAAAGCCAGATTATTAAGAAATCCTTCAAGGACATCTGAAAGCAGACAGACCCCCTTAAGTGCCCATCAAAGTATAAGATACTGCTTAAAATCAAAACTAGACACTGTACTCCTGATTCAGAACTAGCTGACATCCAGAGATGACTGGATTTGAAAGACTTTTAATTAGCTCTTGTTCATTTGTTTTTATTAATAGTGATCTCTACTCAGAGATCCACAAAAGTAACAGCACAGCACTTTGCACCCATTCACCACAGGAACAGATCAATATTTTGTTCTTTTTATAACACACTTTTTATATCATGTCTTTTTGTATCCGGGGCCCAGTAACATATACTGTTTCAAGCTGTGGAGTACATATTCCCTTTGAATAGCTTTCATCCTCAGAAAGGCCAAAAGTAAATGAGCAAGAAGGGCCAGACCCTCACTGCCAGCCTACCACACTGGACTTCTGCTCAGCAGTGAGGACTGGTACTCACAAAGTGTGAGAGTTTTCTACTAAATACACCCAGTAATCTGAAAGCTTTCTACAGGCTATCAATGGACCCTGGATGCCCTTCCTCTGGATAGAATGGACTCACCACTTCAGGAAGCTATCCTCACAGCCACATGAGGGGCTGAGTACCATATGCAGAAAAGCTGCCTCTTCTCTCCCAGTTGCAGCTTAAGATAGTGTTATCAGCCCAAACTTGACTCATGATACCTGTCATGAAGATGATGGTTCCAAAGACAAATATATGCTTAGGAACTTCTGCATGTTCATAAGCCTCAGAAAGTTAAATCCATTAGAGCTCAATCCAGCTCTGTTTTGGTCAACCAGAAGATTCTCATCAGCCATAGTTAGAACTGAACCAACAGCAATGCTTGATGCCAAGAGCAGCATTTCTTTTAACAGCTTCTGAATAACCTGGAAGCTTTTAATCATGGGAAACAACTGGAAGCTGTAATGCTGTATGCTGCAAGTATCCCCAAGGATTAGCTTAGGAAAAGGAAAATGAGGATATTAAAGATTTCCATTCTTTTAGTCTTCAAATATCATAATAGATGAATTATCTCTTGCAATATTTAATCTTACTTTTCCCAGCAAGGTACATTCTGAAGCTTTTTTTTAATATAATCTGTTAGCGTCTGCATTTTGTCTCTCGCTAAATCCTTCTCCTTTGTATTAAAATGAATAAAAAAATATATATATATCCTGTTCTAGCTATTGTCCCATCTCAAGATAGGGCACTTCTGTAACTTGGAAGGTATTACATCCCACTGATTTTCTAGTGGTATCTGGCTCACATGGAGATCTAGTTCCTACTCACTCAGCTTTGTTTGAACTGCTGTATTGTTGTGCTGGTTCAGTCATCATCCTTTTACACTGCCACCAGTTGCCTGATCACACAGGCCAACAATGAACTCAACAACATCCCCTCAGAAGTCTTCTTTCAGACAGTCCTGCCATAGGTTCCTGTGGGCCCAGCTCCTCCACTGCCCATTGTGGTGCCAGCATCACCTGCTGGACACAATGGACAGAGATGGCTCCCTCAGTGGCCCTTCACATGGAAGGACACTACTGAGCTCAGCAAGAGGCAACCAGCCCCAACAGAAGGCACACACAAACTAATCAGCTCCTGGTTAAAATAACCCTGGCCTCACCCACCACCACAACCACCTGGGAGAGGGTGGGGCCACAGAAACACAGGTGGGCCAGGTTCTGCCTCTGGAACATTAAGCCAGTGGGGGAAACAAAACAGACTGTTAGTATGCAATTTATCCATAGGTTAACTTTAAATCAGGCCCATACCTCAGGCCCCAGCACTTCAATTGGTGCCCTGACCTATGGGCAAATCACAACCATCATACTTCCTCTAGATGAGAGTCCAGCTTGCTTGCTTTCTGTAGTTCATCATACCAAAAACAGAATACTCCAGTTAATTAACTGTTTTTGGGCTTCTCCTTAGAGGTCTGTTTAACAAAGTCCATGCACCTGGCAAAGGTTCTGTAGAAGGGCAACCACAATTTTTCATTGGCTACACACTGGTTTCTCTGTCAGGCTGGTAATCACTTTCACCTTTTCCAGCAGATCATCCACTTTATTTCTTTACCATTGAGCAGAACATCCATATCATTATCAAAGTCCACTTTATCTCTTTGCCAAGATTAGTTCTACTCATCACTGTCCCCAACTCCTTTGTGGTTATAGTACCTTCCATTGTCACAGTCTTTTTCACACAAGCGCATTTCATATATCATCAATTGCCCTACCATCATCCAAATCATGGATTTTGAGAATTTTTCTGGTGATAATTGCCCTACCACCATCCAAGGCCCAGGGGCTGGAGTCATTTTTGGGTAATTCTACCCACTCAGGTGCTTACCAATTGCCTAGGCTCAGGATCCAGAGTACTATCATCATCCGGACCCACGATCCAGAGAACTCTTTGGGCAATTCTTCACACAAGCACTTTCAGCCATCCTATTTCCATAACAACCTTCTTCACATAAACACATTCAATTCACAGTCTTTTATTACATGGAAATTGGGGTTCTTCACATTCCTCTTCTGCTCACCTTCTACTCACAAAGTCCACTTTCTGCCCACCTTCATTTTCTCGCAACCTCAACAGTGGCACACAGGATCTCCTTGAGGGGATTCCCAGCCTCATTTCATCCCGTTTCATAGGATCTTCCTCAGTCTGAAAGACCAATCTACCAACTACTCCAGTTTTGTGCTGCCGATTCTCCATCCTGCCTACTACACCAATTTTGTGTTGCTAGCTCTCTTCTTCTACAGGCCAACACCAAACTCAGTAACATCCCCTCAGCACACCTTCATCTTCTACACATTCCTAATCTTTTTGCTCTTTTCTGTCTCAAATCAACCACCACAACAGATCTCAGCAAGCTGCCTCCAGCAGGAAC
>JAVSBS010020597.1:0-91444 GCA_033124195.1 Coracias cyanogaster | reverse complement strand
TCCCTGGCACCATTGCAGGTGAGGTTGGCCGGGGCTCTGAGCAACCTGCTCAAGTTGCAGATGTCCCTGCTCCCTGCGGGGGGGTTGGACCAGATGAGCTTGAAAGGTCCCTTCCTATCCAAACTGGTCTATGATTCTATGATCTGCAACACAGCTGTCTCCTTCCTCTGGCATGGACACCAGAAGTGCACACACCACCTGAAACAACGCTACACCAGGGCTGTACCCAGCAGCGAAGGGACACCTTTGGTCTAGCAGTCATGGTACCCAGTGTTTCTTGGCTTTAGTTTGACTGCTGCAGGCCAAGCTAGTGATCCTGGGGAGCGGTCAGTGATGGCTTAGAGACCTCCTGCCTGAGGTTACCTGCCAGCGCCACATTCAGCATCTCATAGATTCATCTCTGCTTTGAAGCCCACAGGCCATCGTATTGCCCTGTCTGTTCAGAGAACTTAGCAGTGAAGGAGATTGATTGTCAGATCACCCAGGGCTTTGTTGTAGGCGGGCAAGTGGTGTTTAGTTGGAAGGGACAAGCTGACATGAAACTAGGAGTGAGCTCATTCGCTCGGGGTTTTTCTGTGCTGACCAAATGGGGTGGATGCAAGAAGGAAGCTCAGCAGATGGTGGGACGTGTCCCTTGCCTGAAAAGTGTTTGCACAAGGAGCCGTTGCTGTAAGGTGTTCACACCCCCGGGGTCACTTCGTGTCACCCCGAGTCGGTTTCACAGGAGAGTTGTTGAAGTAACAAACCCAAAAGGAGCCAGAAGTTGGTTCTTTGCATCAGAGTAGTTAAAATTCCGAGTGAGTTGTTGCTCCCAAGCTCAGGGCAGCTGCCGATCGGATGGCACAAAAATGTGAACGGGATTTTCCTCTTCCATTTCCAAGCTCCGGTGTGTTCGGCAGAGTCTGCCGTCTTCCCAGCCTCCCTCACCTGTTCTTCTTCAGGTTGCCTTGCAGTGATTCAGATGCAGTAATACAGGTCTCCGTGCGAGCCTGGCATTAAAATCTGCCACGCTGGGGACATGTTACAACGTGATTTGATCCTGCCTATCATGAAGAGACTAAGCTGCCTCGTTACCATGTTAGCAGCCTGGAACCTCCCAGGGCTGCAGCGCGGTATCGGGGGCGTCACGTGGGCCCGTCCTGCCTGCGCAGACAACAGATGGGCTACAGCGGGAGAGAGGAAAACTCGTGTTATAACATGATCCCCTCGCACAACAAAAGTCTGCCGAGAGGGCTCTGGAAGTGCTCGCCTCTGAGACTCTTCACGGCGCAATCAAACTAAAATGTCCCACTTGGGTCTGTTGAAAACTTCCTTTGTAGTCCGAGGGATCCTGACGCAGCTCAGAGCATGGCACATAGGATGGGTAGGACTTCGGTGGAATGTAGATGTTGTTCTTGGGCTGGTCAGAGTGGTTCGACCTGCCCCTGGCAGACAGAGCCTTGGGCCATGGTTGGATAACACAAAGCACTTCTTGACCGAACTGGCCTGACCTGTTCCCAACTGTTCATCCCCACAGCTGCGGCTGACCCAGCTGCCCAAAAGAAGGAAAAGGGCAAGGGGAGGGACCGGCAGCCGGGAGATCGGTTCCCGGATCTGGCTGCCGACACAGCCCTAAAAGAGCACATTGATGCGGCTGAGGTGTGGAGTTGGCAGCATCTCCTGGGAGGCGCTGGGAGAGAGATGCTGTTGAAGTTGGCTTTGCTGTCAAATGCTTTGTGTCCTCAAACAGCAGCTTTGGAGAGTGAGGAAGGAGCCCAGATCCTGTCCTGTGATGGTTACTGCGTGCACTTGAGAGCACAGCTTAGAACCACCTTCACCACGTGGTGTTTAATCACGGTCCAAAATCCTTCAACAGCTTCAGGCTCATGGTTTCCCCCTCTGTTGTCCAAGAAAAACAGATTTCCAAATCAGTGGAAGTACATGAACAATTCAAATCCATAGCTTGGTCTAAAATGGGGTCGTTTCTTTTTTTGTGCTGGTTTTTAAAGGTGGGCAGGTGGTGTGCTTGGAGCTCACATGCAAGGGCTGCACTTGGAAGTGAGCGACCATCTGGATTTCACTGTACCCCAGAAGGAAAGGGAACGGAGGGAGATGCTTGGACGGTGTTTGGTCAGCCATAAACGACACGAAGCTTTAAGATGAGGTGTGAGGCAGGAAGCACAATTCAACAGAGTGTCATCGGCAACGGGTTTATAGAGGGCTTCTTTTGGTCTTGTTTTAAACCAAAAGAACAGGATGGTGGTTTTGAATAGGATTCAGAGACCAGGAGGCTGCGTAAGCGATGGGCCTTGCGTGTGTCCTTGCCACGTGGAGAGGAAGGGAATGGTCTGGAGCGATCTGAGGACACCTCACCCAGCTCGCAGCAGTCAGAGACCTGGACTGGTGGAGACACCTGGACCGGTGGAGAGGCGTACAACGAAATTGTGGAGCAACTTGATGAATCGCCCACTTCCATCACATTAAAGCAGCCCTGCCTTTGTCTCCTTAGGGCTTTCTGAACGCTCTCTTCTTGCAACAAACTGCTGTTGGCAGAGGAGAGATGTGGGATGGGAATGGCGTAAGGGATTATTATCTCTTACGTAACACAGCAAAGAGACTTTGCTAAGGAATGATCCCTTCCTTAAAGAGGCTCGCCCCAATGTGAGAGGGTCGAACACAACCGCTCTGTGTTAACTAGGCAAATATTGACAAACTCAAGTCAAACAGGGAATTGTCCGATTAGCGTTTAGCAGAATTCCTCTTTGCTCTAGATATCTGCCACTCCATGATCTCTCCAGAAGTCATGTGAGCCGTGGGTATAGTGGGGGACTTTGTTTTCCCAAACTGTTTGTACCTCTGAACTACATTTGTGGGTATTTCCTAGAGGACAAAGGGCTTGAAACTTTATTTTGAGTGTCAGGCAAAGTTTAACAGCCACAGCTCAGGGTAAAGCAAGAGCTGCTTGGCACTGGGGCTTGGCCTGAGCACTGGGGTGGTGTTTGGAAGATGCTGCGTGACTTGCTGATTGTGTTACAGGCTCTTCAGCAAACTGTCTTTCTTCTAAATGGTGGAATTCACCGTAAGCTGAAAGTCTGGGGTTTCCCTCAGTGCAGATTTCCAGTTGGTAGGTGCAGTCAGAGCTAGTCCTGAACACTTTGTGTTGGTGACTTCAGCTGTTCTCTTGAAGGTAGTGGGGGATCGTACCTTGTGTCAAAGGCAAAAAGTGGGCTTTTTCCCAGAATTTATTTTCTCTTTTCCCCCTAGATATATTGAGTTCTGTTTACTTTAAATAGTCCTTTTCTATCTCAAATGCTTTAATTTCAAAAGTCTCACAGATAGGACTGAAGCTCCCTCAGCTGTGAGCTACTTAAATATTTAACTTGTGTGCGGGCATGTGATGTAATGAAGGTGGCTATGATTTAGTGTTTGCAGTACAACCAAAGATAACCCCCCAGATTTTGACTCCGCAGGTTGGAAGGATGTTCTCCGGTTGGTGGGTGGAAGTAGAAGCAGCATTAGTGTGAGTAGGGCCAAAAAATCCCAAATTTACTAGACTGCTACCACCTAGTGGTAGGTGCGTCTGTTGTAAAATACAACTCGGAGTTATTTCAGTTCATGGAGGGAAAACAGTAAATCGTTGGCTCATCTGACTGGTACCAACTGCTTGCGCGACGTCCATTTCCAGGGCTCACTCTGCTCCAGTGCTGAGCGGTTTTTATGTGATGGGTTTTCTACTGCTTGCCTTGGGATGTCAGGAATGTTTGGCAATAAATACTTGCTTTGAAGTCACAAGATCATTTTGATCACTAATTATCCAGTATCGTTATCTAATAACTCCTTAGCGTCTCGAGCTCTACTCTCTATTCCACCTTAGTTCCAGGAAAAAAGAAAACCATGGGAAAACAGACTCAAACCAGCAACCTCCTCACCTTGATCGGTATCTGCTCTTTTATCTGAAACATTCCATGTTTGGTGTCTCTTGGTAATTTGATTTGAATACGCAGGGAAGCAGTTTACTCCTCTTCTCTCTCTCTTTCTTTCTTGCCATCTATAAAAGATGAAGCGGAATCTTCTGACTGAAAACTGCAGCTTGAATTGTAAATAGAAGTCAGAAGAACAGTCTTTTCTTTCCACAGCTTGAAGGAAAAATGATTTTGGCTACAACCATATAGTGGTTTCTTTCATGCAAACGGAAAAGTTTTTGGATTCTCAGATGGAGTCCTTGAGGTTTTGCTTATGAATATAGCTCCTGAGAAGTTTGTTTTTTCCCAGGAGCTGATGAAGCAGCTACCAGTGGTTGCGTCCTGTTGCCTTTCCAGAAGTCCTTACCTCCTTGCTTGTGTCCTCCCTCTCCCTTACCTGCCCATGTTCTTTGACTCCAGTATCAGAATTGACATCATCAAATAGTGTCACCTTCTTATCTTCACTCTGGAGGAGTGACACAGACTCTGGCTGTCCGTGACTAGGTAATTTATTTTGCACCCATGGTTGCTCAAGAAGTGGCAGTGGGTGGGAGCCTTGGCAAGCAGATGTCTCTGCTCTTGTCCTCTGGACTCGACGAGTGTAAATATCCGTGGGATAACAAATGGACCAGGACACATTTTACAGCCTGAGTATGTGAAAGATGAGAAAGGGATGAAAGAGGTGGCAGGACATCCCGCACACCCTGCTTTCCTCACCGCCTGGAGAAGTTCCAAACCCACCTGGACGCAATCCTGGGCAACCTGCTCTGGTGACCCTGCTTTAGCAGGGCGTTTGGACCAGATGATCTCCAGAGGTTCCTCCCAACCCCTGCCATGCTGTGATTCTGTGACTGCAAATCAGGAAACCTCTGGAAGCAGTAATTACCATCTGAGAGGAGCTCAGCCTTGTTAGAGAGATGTTTGCCCAGTTCTGAAGGCTCGGTCAAAACCTCCTCCTTGTGTCAGGTACACACCTGCTGGAGTTGTATGGCCAGCAAGGTTTCTGTTGCTACAGATAGGCATGAACAACCAGCTGTGTAGGCCAAGCCTAACCTGTGCTGGAGTGGATGGAGTAGCTGCCAGGGCAAGACTACCCTTGCACCGTGGGAGAAATCCCACTCCAGCCCGGACACGGCTGTCTTCACCGCTGTCGTGTTGCCCACACACCTTCACAGCTCCCCTGCTGCTCTTCCAGTTTGGCTGCAGCAGAGCTGGGCTGATTCTCACCCATCCCCGCAGAGCTGGGGTTTGTGCAAAGCAGCCCGACTTCTCCACCAGCTGCAAAACCAACCGCGCAGGTTGGGGTAACCACAGAGCAGCTCGACTCGTCGGGAGCTGCCGCTTGACGATATGCACGAAGTTTCATAAGGAGCCTGTGAAACTCCTGCTCGACACAGAAAATGGCAGGTCTGGTTTGTGCAGGTAAGGAGGAGAAGCGCTCACCCAAGCACGTACACGTGTCAGCATGTTCTTGCCTACAGCCCTACCAGAGTTTTCAACGTGTTCATTCAGGGGTGGTAGGATGGCTTTGGAACGGAAACCCTGCGTACATCCACACTGCGGCCAGACCATCGAGGTGGTGGCTGCCCCATCCCTGGCACCATTGCAGGTGAGGTTGGCCGGGGCTCTGAGCAACCTGCTCTACTTGCAGATGTCCCTGCTCCCTGCAGGGTGTTGGACTGGATGAGCTTTAAAGGTCCCTTCCAAGCCAAACCAGTCTGTGATGCTACGATTCCCACCAGAGCTCTATGTTCACCTTACTCCTCTCTACCCCTCCCTTTAGGATTTTGTCCTCCAGGTTTTTGGGAGCAAGGCCTGTGGCTTTCTCCTTTGTCTGCGCATCACCCAACACATCAGAAAAGCTGCTGACAACTGCTGAACGGATTAGAGAGGCCAAACTGGGGATGAAACACTGGCCCACAATCCAAGAAAGCCACCTTAGAGCCAGAGAGGAGCAGAACTGGGAGATGGAGATAAGCCTTTCCTTGCAAGGACATGTCCTGCTTGTAACGGAATGAAGTGAACAGAAGGTGGGTCTTACCCAGAGCAAAGAATGAGCCCTTGCTCCCAAAGGCCTGCTACTTTCTCTTAGCAATAGATCAGGCGGATGATAGAGGTGTTTAGAGGACATGTGAGAGAAGAGTCCAAAGCCCTGTCCCCAGACAGACATCTTCCAGCCAAAATGAGGGCCTGCAAGTGGGTGAGAAGAGCTGTGTATAAAACACCATCCTACAGCTGGAGACCAGCTTATTTTGGTTTAGTTTAATCAAGGGATTAAGTCCTTAATCTGAAATAACTGTCTAAGCACAGATTATTTTTTTTGTAAATATCACTGGCATAGATCTGACCGTGCAATTAATTAACAAAGCTGTACTTGGTGTGAAAACACCCTTCCCAGCATCAGACTCACGCTGGAAGAGGGTAAGCACGCGGCAACTGTGGTTCCACTGCCCAGCACTAGCTGCATACTCCTCCTTGAGACCCCTCGGGCCAGAGCTGCACCCCTCAGAGACCCCCTCGAGGGCTGCACCCCTCTTCACTCCCACCACCAGCCTGCATGGGCTGCCCTGGCTTGGGCACCAACCGCCATGGCACCATATGCCATGGTCCGCCTGAGGATCTCCACATTCAAAGTGTCACGTTCCTAGGACAGGCTCGGACAAGGCTTGCTAAACCCCATCAGATATCAGAGCCAAGGCCTCTTCTACACAGACAAGTCCTGGGACATTACAGCGGAGTCCTCTTTACAGGGCTCTCCTGGGAAGCACACTGAAAACCTCTCCGCTCCCCACAAGAATTGCTTGAGCTCATCCATCTTTGTATTGTCGTATTTGCTCCACTCTCAACTTCAGGCCCTGGCAGCCACCTGGCAAACCAACCTGAGCAGTAGCATCTCACACCCCTTCCCGTTTGTGCTGAACACCTACCGAACAACAGGGTGCTCCAGGCAGAGCAAAGATTTTCTACCAGCCAGCTATAAACTCCCCTGGGGAAGTTCCTAGCCAAGCAGGTCAGCTCATCTTAACACCTTTTAGTCAGAGGCACGAGGCCATAGCCAACACCTTGTGTTCAGACACCCATCTGGGGGCATCTTACAACAGATGGGCAGCCTCCTGTGCTCAACGAGAAGATGATAATCCTTCAGCAGGACAGCTGACGAGTGCCAGGAACGATCTCCATGGGGTCAGCATTTAGATTATTACTTCTGGGCCGGCTTCTGAGCTCAAGGCTGGGGCTGGATCATGTTCAGATCCAACTCCTTCCTCTGCAAGGTGCATGAGCTGCTGGCCAGACTCCTGAGGAGAACGATGGGTTCACTGTCTCTTGCGACCTCCATATTTGAGGTGGATGCCACTAAGAAAAGGTCAAGTTTTAGTTAAAGAGCTTCCAGACTCAGTGGGGAGCTGGTCACACTCAACAGTCCCAGAACCCCAAACCATATGAGCCACGGCTCTTTTTGGCCTTAAACACTCTGTATCACCCTGTGCTCATGAAATACAAATCCTGCTGCATCTACAGGGAACAGAAACCGCTCTGAAGCCACATAGCAATTCCAGGAGGAGCTGGTCCATCCCATCAGAAAACACTAAGTGCACAAAGACCTTCCTTGAAGGAACACATCCCCACACAGCTCGGATATGAGAAAGCACAGCCATCAAGTGTGATCAGATGCCACCTCTGAGGAAGAGCTTGTGAGAAAGGACCGGCCGAAGGCCAGAGCAGGCAGCCCACAGATGACCATGGCTATGCCAGCCCAGCAAGAAAAATTAGCTCCACCCCAGCCCACACCAGGACACTGTGCCCCGCAGAGAGACGTCAGAGGGACCCATATTGTCTCCAAGACTCCTCTGAGCTCACTGAGGAACGGCTTAAGCTCTCCTGCCCCTGAGCAACCAAGTCTGGGACTTTGAGTCAGATAAAAACATTTCCTCTATATTCAGATAAACACACACCTCCTGGAAAGCCAAGTAAATCAGGCAGAAATTCAGGAGTTTAATAAAAGCAACGCCCTGAGTTAGAGAAGAGTCAACACAGGCTTTTAAAGCTACTCCCTCTATAGCTTTTCTCATTTTTTTTTTTTCCCCAACAGCAAACAGTCTCACGTGTCCCATTATTTCCATACATATCAAGGGAGGGTGGAGATTTAACTAGCGATTTCTAAAAGACATCTTTGTGCACAGAAGGGATGGATGCCAAAACGTGGGTGGCTATAAGCCCAAACACAAAGGAGAATACATCCACAGGCATTTTTCCCCTTGATCCATTAACGGGTCTGCATACCAGCCTCCTGAGACTATGAGAAGGACCTTGTTCAAAAGGTAAATGCATTCAGAAAGATGACAACAAGACAGCAAAGAACCCACGTCCTCTAACCGAGGCGGAGGCTCCGTCGGAAGCACTGGGTTTTTGTTGGGAGGCACTGCGATCTGACAGGCAGCCTCAGGGGAGGTATCCTCCTGATGGAACCTGCTCAGGAAGCCTTGAAACTCGGTCTCCTGTGAACGCTGCCACACCTACAGCAGGCTGCGCAGCTCAAGGTGGACACCTAGCTCAGCTCACCAAAATTCCTGCAGCTTTTCTGCTCTGCCCCAACCAGCCACAGCATCATATCCCACCAGAAGTGACCATCCGTGGAGGCTCTTCTACCACATCCAGGAGGAGCACGTGCAACAGCCGACATCTGGCCCTGGTTTCTCTTCAGCTGAGCCATTGGATTCCATTCACATCAATGGTTGGTTGCACCAGCTGGAGCAAGGCTTCATCCTGGCCATCCTGATGGCAGGAGAGTAAATTTGGACAGACAGAAAGACTTTGACTCATTCTGTGCTGCTTTCATCTTGGAGGTTTCATCTTGGTGTCCAGCGATGCAAAAATGGGACACGTATGAAACCAGCCAGGAGCCTTACCACAAGAAAGGCCCCTTTTTTGTTGTTGTTCATTTTTTAATGAAAAGCTAGGCCAGCTAACGGAGGTGAGGCACCCTGTGCAGCACAGAGGGATTAGCATGGTCAAACCTTCAGAGTCAACAAGGGCACATCCATTCCCTTCTCCGAGCCGTGACCTGGGTACCATGAGTGTAGAAAGCACGGAGCATCCCACCACCAGACACGGACAGCTTACCCACAGGCTGTCCTTGCTTTTTATTGCTCTGCAGTCAGCAGCACGTCCCATCCTGGTGCTACCACTCACTTTCTCAGCCCTTGGCTACATTGAGCTCTGCAGAACAGGATCAGGGGGTTCCTTCACAGGTAGAGAGCCAGGAATAGGAGCAAAAGGTGCTCTGATATCAAGTGTCCACAAGTAGGTGGAGTTTAGACATTCTGCAGAAGACACCTTGACTGTTTTAACAGCCATTTGACAGCACTTTGGTACTAAAGTGTGGTTACAACATGAGGTTGTTCAGCCTGGAGAAGAGAATGCTCCGGGGAGACCTCAGTACTTAAAGGCAACCTGTTAGAAAGATGGGGACAATCCTTTTAGCCAAGCCTGTTGCAACAGGATAAGGGGTGATGGTTTTAAACTACGAGGGAGATTTAGACTAAAGGAAAGAATTTTTGCTGCTGAGGGTGGTGAGAGCCTGGCGCAGGTTGCCCAGAGGTGGTGGCTGCCCCATCCCTGGCACCATTGCAGGGGAGGTTGGCCGGGGCTCGGAGCAACCTGCTCTGGTTGCAGATGTCCCTGCTCACTGCAGGGTTTGGACTAGCTGACCTTTAAAGGTCCCTTCCAACCAAAGCTATTCTATAATGCTGTACTAGGACTGTACTATTATTAGTTATGAAAAAATTAACCTGTAGTTTAAATGCACTGTGAAATAACCAAGCCACCCATAGTCCATCATACACGTATTGCTTGTGAGCATTCTTAGTAATGCTTTACATTTTCTGAGAAATATGCACGTAGAAATATGGGCTGATGTGAACTGCTGAGATCATAAAATAGTTGCAGAACAACCATTTGTCTAAGCTGCAATTAAATGCATACTACCTACCCCCAAAATCCTTTTTTTTTTTTTTTTTTTACTGCAAGACAATGCTTTGCAGTGGTCAAAGTCCTAGGCTAAGAAGCAGGAATCACTAACTTTTCTGGATAGCTTTGAAGCTGACTCTTCCCTTTAGGAAAGCACTTAGCTCCTTTATAACACTTTCCCCATATCTGATACTGATTTTGTGGTGATTTCCCAGCAGTGTAATTCCATTCACTTCAGTAGAAGGCTTCATGATTTTCACTAGCAAAAATGAAAATACAATCAGGTTCCTCATTTTAAAGATGGAAATCATCATTCTCCCTTCGGGTAATGTAAGGATTAATTAGTATTAGTCTATGCTCCTAAAGTGTTTTTAAAATATATAGTGGTAACTATGATAAATATTATTCCTTTTGTGCTAGAAGTTCATGCTGACTTGCAAAAATATTTCTAAGTTAGGTTAACGTATCAGTAATTCCAGAAGGTGAAGGTCTAACTTCTTGATAATTTACAATTTGTAAGATTTTCCAACCTTGAAATAATATTAATTATAATAATTCATTTTTACATCATACTCATTACTTGTTCCTTTTTAAGGAGTTAACAATCTATTTAAAACATTTGAAATACATCTGAATAAGCAATAATTATATACCTTCAAGGTAACCTCCTCTTCCTGAATTCAAAGGCAGTTTTTATTCCATTCTGGCAAAGTAAAGAGGCCTAATACTGTGAATTATTAATGTCAGCATCCATTTTAAATTCTCTTTAGAAAAGAGATAAAAGAGGCCTTGTTGTAAATGACAATTAGATCTACCATCTACGTAAGAGCATAACATTACCAAGTGGTAGTAACCTTATAAAGGAAAAAGAAAGCAATTAACTATTTGATATGAAATAGTTAAAATACACACAGATGTTATCAATGAATTTGCCAATTTTCTTTAAAGCAAATTGCCTGGGTACCTAAATTTGGAGCTGGGGTGAGTTGAGAACATGAAAACCTATCAGGATGGCACACAAAATACTGAAAATGAAGGCTTTTACTGTAAGGGTTCTTTATAAGGATTTTAAACCTGACTACTCCAATTTAACATAAATCTTCCATACTGGAAGTAAATATTAGAAGTCATGAAGGACAAGACACAACCAACTTGGTGGCCTTCAGAGAAGATTGCAAACAAGCCATAAACACCTGCAGATTACCTCCTCAAAATGAAACTCAGCCATGTACACATCATTCATCTGCCTGCTTTAATTAACTTTTTCCTGAGTTAAACCAATCACAGAAGCAATATTGCAGAAGTGCATGAGGAACATGCTAAAACTATGAACATTTCAATGCAAAGCCTTGCAGGAGTCAGAGGAACAGTAATGAGAGTTCTGAGTAAAGACTTTGGAACCTTTAGACGGTGCCTGTGAAAAATCCAGTTCAATATGCTCCTTTTTTTCAGCTTATGCTGCATCCTGAGAAGTTCCCAAGTTATGACCCATTCATCGCACATTGGTGGAGAGAAGGCAAATCATAGAATCATTTAGGTTGGAAAAGACCTCAAGGATCATCAAGTCCAACCTTCCTCCCAACATCTCCCTGAGCACACCCGTACAATTTTGCTTACTTCTCAGCTGAATGAAGCTAGAAGGCTGGACCTGGACTTTATAGCATTTAAACTGATTTACATATTAATCACCTTATTCATGTTAAGTTGATATTTTTGCAACATTTTTTTAGTTTAACAAGTCCTGCAGATTTTGTACACGCTTCATTATCTAAGGTACATTTCAGACAAGGTTATTTTAAATTTTGCAGACGTGCCTACAAAAATATGGTACTGATGCACAAACACGCTTCGTATAGATAGGAAATTGGTTCTTTCAAGCAATACATGTGTGTGTTGTGAATGGAATTAAAGTTGGACTGGGATAGATTTTTTTCATGTACACTGTTAAGCTTGGGAACATTTAATAGAATGCACAGATAATGAAAACGTGCAAAACCAGTTCCTGCGTGATGGATGAACTGATCAAGGTTCAGACAAGAAACTCCTCCTCTGTTTGCATCCACCAATAAGAAACAAACAATTCCACTAACGCGCTACAGCATCGTGAGGAAATCAAACATCATCCCCTGCACCGTGGGAACAGATCTATAGAAGGGAGATTCATAAAAGAAAGGATAAAAATTTCTACCAATGCTCAGAAAAGTGAATGTGGTTGATGACCCCACTGAGGATAGGCACTGGCTTCACTTTTTTTATTCCAATTTTGTGGAGTATTTCTGTTACATAATTGACTTTTTCCCTTCCAAATTTGAAATCAAATATATATGACTAAAATACAACTGACATTTCTACATTTTATTACCTATAACTTTTTTCCTAGCTGAAAAAAAAAAATTAATTACAAAATATTATCATAGAGCCTTGTGAGGAAGGCATTCACAAGTTGAACGCCAAGTTTATCATCTGGACTATATTTCCTGTGAGCCACTTTCTAAGGTTGTGAATGGAACAGCGTAGGCATCAGAACTTTTGACTACAAGTTACCCACAGCTACTAAAACCAAGCCCCTGAGATGCTGCAGCAGAGAGAAATCCTAAACCCCTGTGCCTCGGAGATACAACTGTATGTCAGCAGGGAGATTTTACTGTCAGAACCTGGGTCTGTACACCTGTAATAGCAGCCTACATGGACAGTTTAGAGGCTATCGACAGACCCTGTGCTGCTCTGTAGCATCCTTGTTGCCAGGGCTTTGCTTGTTGCTGGGAAGGCACTTAAGTGATGAGGGAACTTGCACGTTCTTCTTTCGTGGTTGTCATATATGGATTTCATCATGGAAGAGAACAAATTGACAGGCAGCTATAGCTGGTAGGACAGGCAAGACAGAAGACAAGCAAGAGAGAATGGTGGATCTATGAAATAAGATAACTTAAATCGAATACTGTGTTAAATAATTAAAAAAAAAATCTTTAAGAACAGGCCATAAATCTCTTCTGGGTTGCTGAAGGCAATTATTAATTGTTGTTGTTATTATTATTATAACTTACCCTGTTCTTAAGATGATAAAATTTTATTAAGTAGAGGTTTAATCTTTATTAGTAGGTATTTTATTAAGTGAATAGATTTATTGGACCCTTCTTTGATTAATTGACCTGTGTCAGGTAGCTATAAGTAAAAGGCAGATCTAACATACAGCTCTTTAGCTTTTACATGTCAGCAATAGAATGATACAGCATTACAACACTTTGCAATTTTCTTACTAACTTCTATACTGAACGCTACCCTAGCCCATAAATAAAACAGGAAGTACTTCTAATACATAAGAGAATTGAGTCAAACAGTATTATCAAAATAAGTAAGGATAAAAACTAAGAATAAGGAAAAAAGAAGAAGAAGAAAAAGCAAACAAATTAAAGTAACATGATATACTGATTTATATGACATGTTAATCATCTATTATTTATCCTAAGTGCTTTTGGAGTTCTCATCTAATTTCCCTAAAACATCACAGATAGACTGTAGTCACCTTTTCCTGACTGTTAATAATTGATAAGCAATATTTAGCTTGCAAATAGGAAGCTGAGGCGTACTCTTTGGAATGCCAGGCATTGCGAGGGCTTCTCCCCTTGGGTGAAATCTGCTCCATCTGCATAAAATCATTCCAGAAGGCATTGAGGGAAAGCAGAAGCCTTCCAACCAATATCTACAGTCCTCACAGCTGATCCTTGTGTACTTCCTGGATTACCTTCTTCCCAGCTTTTGACACCCGCTTATAGAATAAAAAAGTCTGTTTTCTGTGTGCGTTGCTGGCTTGGCTCATCCTTTCTGCTTCCGAGGGCCTAGACAGACACCAAACACTGCCAAGGAGAATGTGCTGGATGTTTACACTACGATAAATCTCACAAGTGCCTGTAAAAAAAGGATGCCCATAGCACTGCTTGTTACTGTGGGAATCACACTGGAAATTTCCGAGGAGGATTCTGGACTAGCTAATGAGGAGGATTTGGAGTCAACAAAGAGCTGGGCAGATTCCCCTCAGCTGACAGTAGGTGATGCAGGGTGAATCTCCACACTGTGCAGCTGTGAGCAGTACATTTCATGCTTATATTTGCCTTCACAAACTCCCAGGTCCTAGTGGAACAACAAGGGTGCGGTACGTTATAACTACTGTTTCTCATGAGACAAATTTTCACACTTTTGACCAACTGAATTTCATTAATTTTCACCTTTCTGCTCAGAGGTGGTTGATTTTCTTTGCTGTCATAGCCTGGGTATGATAGAGAGCATAATTGCAAAAGTCCTTATTATAATTTATCACGGTTACCTGCTGCTAAAGTTCTAGATTATTATATGGCTAGTTCTGTCCTGGCTGTATTCCAACAACTCTATGGACAAAAATCATCCCCAGGAATAAAATTTGTAATGCACCAAAACTTGCTGGCTTCCCAGCTGAGCTATAACAATTTATGCTACAAAATCCCATGTGTGGTACCTGTATACGAGTAAATTTTTTTGCCTAAATTCCATTTGCCATGTATGACAATGACTACTTGGCTTCATACTTTTTTCTCCCTTCTTCTAAGCCTTTTAATTCCTGTGACTTTTGGCCAAAATGTATACAGATTTTGTTTATATCTCTCAGCGAAGAACAAACTTGTGATTCTAAATGTTTTTTCTTTTTTTTACCTCTGTGTGTGGATCTAGCTTCAGAGCTTTCCATATTGCCTGAGTTTTACTTGAGTCATACATTTACTGGCATACTGACAACACATAGATTAGCTAGCAAATATATTGATATTATATGGGTTTTTTTTTTTGGAATGGTTCCCTAATTCTAAACAGCGGCCTCAATCTACGAAGCCTATTTTTTTTACCCACACCATTATAATGCCTATCAATTAGTTTTTCATCACAGTTGCTCCTACTAAATAGTCAGTTAGCGTATCTAGTAATCATGTGTCCAAATGATTTGATTCAAAATGTCCATTGTTGCCTCCAAATATGAAAATAACATAATTTCCCAACACTTGAACTGCTATTGTAATGGACTACAACCAGCTTAATTTAGTTGTATAAGTATTCCCATTCAAATAATTTTCTCAGTAACGGCTGTAAATGAACCATGAAATTTAGCTGTTTTCTAGTCAAGTATAATTTAGTGGAATATCTCATGTACCTTTAGAGCTTGATATAGAATTTTCTGATCCAGTTTAAGTTGATTCAGAATGTATGTGCCAACCTGACAAGAGGATTTGGAGTTGATTACTATTAATACAGATTAAAATTGTGACAGGAAATGTCACCCAGCTCTACAGGGACTCAGAAGGGTTGCCAGAGGACTTAAAAGCTTTCCTTCTTCCACATAGGCTCTTAAAAAGTTTGAGTTTCATAAAATAATTTAGAAAGTTGAAAGGCAATAGTGAAAAATAATAGAGTATTCTAGGCCATGTAAAAATTCTAACAACTATTTCTGAGCAAAAAATTATTAAAAGCATTTTGTTCTTTCTTTAAGTTTTATGGAGCTTAGTCAGGAGGTAATTAATTGGTCATGTATTTTTGGTCTCATTTATATATCAAAATACAATATCTGCTGTTTGCAAGGTTATATATGCCAGCAAGTACTACACAAAATAACCACCAAAATACCACAACAGATAGAATTTGATTATACAGATTTGATTAATCCTCATAAACAGATGGATGCTAGAGGGGGGTAAGCCAGTACTAGTCACTGTCAAAACAACAATATATCTTGAATCAATTTCTTCAAGAGGTATAAACTTCAGCTGCAATATTAAAAGAAGTTACTTTAACAATATTTTCCTGGTCTATCATAGGGTACTTTTTTTTTATTAGTGTAATCACAGATTATTAACAGGCCAATTCTGCATGAGGAAAACCAGCACTTGTCATGCCATTTATATATTTCTGATATTTTACAGAAAACCTGTGTTAAAACAACTAAGTCATGCCACTTTATGTTAGAAAATGCCTCAGTTACAGTGACCTGGACAGCCCTAGATCACTTCCTGACATTAGGAGTTGTCTTCATTTACACATTCCATATTTCATTCCATGACCAACCACTACCTGAGCTTTCCACAAGACCCTTGCCCCCTTCTGTACATTCATTCAATAAACGGGCATTCAATATTTGTGCATTTCTCTGTTTCTCACCTTTCACCATATGGCCCTAGGCTACAGATTTACTGAACAAGCCAAGCACTAAGAAATAATTGTCCTTTCCCTTGGGAGCGCTGCTATCCCAATCCTTCCAGTACCATTGAAACACCTCACAAATATGAATCCATCTCTCTGCACAAAAGCCCTGTTCACAAGAGAGAGGTTACGCAACAAGCAGTTTGCAGATGGGAAATTGAAGTGCACATGGCTAAAGTCAACAGCTTGACTTAAATTTGGACTAATTTTTAAATGACCTGTTTTTCACAAGGTGTAACAACACGTAGAACCGTACACAGCTGGTCACAGCTTCTGTCAACTTCATTCATGGGTGTGAGTATAACGCAGATCTTGAAGCAATGTTTGCATTGCAGAGGTCAGGTTTCTGGCACCCACATGTAGATCCGGAGACTTTACAAGGACAGATCTGAAAAGGACGTTCATTCAGGGGGCAGATAAATCTTGCTTCTTGGGCGGGTGCCTGAGAGACTATCATGTGGGTTTAGTTGATCCAGACTCCCAAGACAGCAATTTCAGAAGGGTGCCAGGCAATTAAGTTATTTATATTTAATTTGAACATTTTCTATTGCAACAGATGGGTAGAGCTGTCTCGTTTATGTATTTATATTGTATTGTGTTAAAAAGGTCATGCAGGGGATCAGAAAAGTGTTATGTTTACCTGGTCTTAGCTACTACACTTTGTGAAATATTCTTTTCCCCTGGAAAGCGGGAGGAAGAGAAAGATTACTCCCACAGTAGCCCAAATGAGCAGGATTGGTTCTGGAAAACTTTCTGGAGTGTAGAGTGGAGCAGGTAGTGACAGAGAGAAAACAGGAGACTCTAATAAAGTGTCCTGTCCAATTAGGGAAGCAGTCCCAAATTAGGTCTTAGGAGTGTCAGGTAACAGAGTTTTCTCAAAAGTCACAAGGAAGGTCTGTAGTGAAGGAGACTGGAGTTTTCCTGGAACTCAAGGGATGCTGAAGGTTAGGCTTACAACGCAGTACGGAAAAAGGTATAAACACTGCAAAACCACAGTGGTTTAGGAAGTGGATTTGTTTCCAAACATCTTGTTTAATCTGTCTCACCCAGTGTTTCTGAGGCTTCCCCTATTTAGTGAGTTATCTCGCTGCAGTTTGGTTGGTTTTGTTGTTCTTTAAATAAAACATTAGCTTTGGCGATTGGATGTCATTACTGGTTTCTGTCATGCTCACATCACAAATGAGAGGAGGGGAAAGTGGTTTCACTCGGCCAAAGATGGTCCCCTGAAGCCAGCTGCAATGTGATCCTCCCCAGCCCGATATGAGCAATAGCAGCCTAAAAAAACTGCTGAAGTGAACAGTGAAACTACAGCAACTGCACCTTTCAAACAGGAAAGCCACAACACAAGAGACAGTTCAGCTTACCCTTCGTGGTAGCGGACACCCTGGACGTTAGTTAGGGTCTTCAGACCCTGTAAGCTAACAAATACTTCTCCAACAATAAACAAAATCGTCTGTATTACAGTCAAAGCTTGTTTTTGACTCTCCTATAGACCTGAGTGGCTGCCAGTGCTGGGACCTTGCAGAGATGCTTCCCGCTAGAGGAGAAATCAGAACTGTGGGACTAGTATTTGCTTTACATACCTTGATTTCTTTCAGTTATCCAGAACAGTCATTAAACCAAGTACACCACCAGTATGACACAAGAAAGCGCTGCTATCATTTCAGAGCCCAATGCCAGGTCTCTAGAAAGCAACTTTTCTTTGAGAAGTGGCTCTGCTTAGAGAGCTGTCTGAGAAAATATTCCTATTTTTTTTTCCAAAAGTCCTTCTCAGAAATTATGTCAAACCCTGCCTCCCCCGCAGCCCTCAAACCCTTCAACAACGCAGCATTCCTTAAAGTCAATATGCTATTCACAGACACAAAAAAGTTCAGTGACTATGTATAATGATGCCACCTAGTAATGCTTGCTTTAAAAACATGTATCCAGCAAAGACAAATCCTAAAGAAATGATGTAATCACATATCTCAGACTGAATACACATTTTTTTTCCTACATGCTGTCTTCTATTTCAAGCTTTATTTTGAAGGTAGCACAGTGATTTAATCTGCAAGAGATTAATTAATATTTCGTGGCATTTCACAAACCCTGAGAAGAATCTGAAGAGATTCTCTGGGGTTTGAATAGTGTGTTACCTCACTGCAAGCTCCAGGCTCCTCCCTACCAACAAACCTCTGAAAGAGTTCTGTTCTTTCTGTGTTTATAGGATTTTAGGACTCAGGAGCACCTGCTTATCTTGATTGCCAGGCTTTTGTGATTCTTGCTCCATGTGAGCATTCCCTGATTTGACTAACAATCTTTATCTAGGAATCTCAACACCATTGTCAGCGTTCAGAGGAGCTCAGATTTGGTCCTTTGGACTATGTGATGAGGCTTTTTTATTATGTTCAACAATCTAATTGAACAAGTTTTGAACAAAGAGCATCACGTTGTCCAATTCTACACCTTCTATTCCAGCAAGAGTACAATAGCTTCTGTTTTCTAATTTTCCTGCTTTGTTCAACATACAAGAAAACCCCCAACACTGTCTCAGTTCATAGATCTCTTTGTTTCAGCTTCCCTTTCTTTGGTGTTGCTTATTCCTTCTTCTGTTGCATGCACACGTTTAGTTAATTTATCCAATTTAGTGCCCATTGCATCTCCCTTTCATTTCAGTCTCTCCCATGCTGTGAAAAGTGACTGTCCAGGTCCATTTTATTTCTCTAAATATTGCTGCAATATCTGCAGGAGCTTCTTTTTCCCTAAAGAGCACTAAGACAGGTGCTGTATTTTCCATGATGTCTGTGAATTCTCTTGAGCAGCCTTCACCAGGCTCTGTGGACTACAAGACACTCCTCAACTGGTGCTCCTCTTAGCGATCTGTAGCTTTACAACTGTCTTTTGCTCATCTTTCTCCAATGCTGGCAAAAAGTTAAGACCCAAAGAGAAACGACTAGCAATTTGAATATTTGACCAGTTTGCAATTAGCCTAAAGCAACAAGGAACAAGCTTATGAAAGTGTTCTGGTGTCTACCTCCAAAGCAATTCACAACCAAGCCCACAGAAGCAGTGCATTGAGTTTGGAAGGAACCTAGCCCTTAAGAGGACATTAAAAATGGGACATGTTTATAAGAGGCAAGGTGATTCAGTGATTTTTTTGGTCATGTCTCATTGAGCAGAAAGCAGCATCCTGCTCATTCCTTTTTCCAAGCACTGTATCCCATATTGGGATGGCTCCTGAATTCCTTTGGAGGGGCAGGCTAGGACAGTGGCAAAGTCCAGATCAAATTTGCTACTAATGCACATTTGGATTGGAATTTACCATTTTATAGTAGCCTTCCATCAAAGCACACTTATTCTGTCCCTGTACCCTGATAGAACAATAGCTACTTTTATTTTTACTTGGTAAAACCCAAACCAGAAAGAATGGAGAATTTTCATGATCAGGAATTATTTCCATCAGCAGCTCAAATTAAAAATACTTTAAAACTGTTTATCCAGGCAATAGTAGTGGTTGAATATTTTTGACACTTTCTTTGAGAATTTTATGACCCTATTCCCAGTGAGTCAGTTGCTACTTCAAATGTGATGCCTTTGCCGCAATTGCAGAAGAAAGTCAGAAGATGATTAAGTATGCAGAGCTGCAGATAGCAATGGTCAAGGCTGAGTCTGCAGAAGAGAGGAAAACGTGAAATAGCAGTACACACCCTCAATCTGGTTTTATCACTGATGATTTGGGATTTAAGGGCATTTACCACCTTTCAAGTACCAGATTCTCTTCAGGAAACACATATCATTTACTTTCTGTATTCTTTTTTCTTAAAATATTCCACTGCTTCTTTCTTGAACTTGTGGTTTCACCTTGAACTGAGACTTAAGCAAAATAAGTAGATTATTATCAGGATTAAAAAACAAATGCTACGCCATAGCTACTGGCCATACACATTTCAGGATGCCCATTCTAAGACTTCTGGAAGAGGCTTGAATATACTAAATATCTTCTAAAATTAGGTCAATTTTTAGCGTCTTTAGGAAATGGAGACACGCAAACTCATTGGATGCTGTTGTAAATTTTGGCTGTGTGTGTGTGTAGTTATCTGCATGTATGAGTGTTATTGTAAAAGTTTTAATTTTCTCTAACTTCCCTTCCTTTGTCACACATAATAATAGTTACCTCTAAGTTCATAAACATAGGGTGACATATTCAGTTATACAAAAATATTGTTTGTCAAATAACATATCCACTGAGTTTCCATAAATGTTTACTATATGCCTGGGTATCTAATTAAATAGGTGATAAATTTCATTAGAGGGGTTTCTTGAAACAATTTGTTTTTTTCTAAAACCTTGTCACTTTTAACGCTTTCAAATTAAATCCTTATTTCAGTGACTATATTTAAAGTGTGACTTGAATTCCCTGTAGTTCACCTCAGAGGTTTTTTATTTTTACTCTAAGCTAATAAACCAAGAGGCATACCAGTCATACCAGTAAAACCCCAAGCAAGCTGCCCTGTATCATACTTCACACTTCATCAAGATTCTTCCCTGTGTAGTAATACTATTCATAGGGGTTTATATTTGTTTGTTTTGTTTCTATGGTTATTTTTCCACTTACTTTAGGAAGTGTGATTGGTTTTTCTCAGCTTCCAATCTCCACTAGAACATTCTGAGTTGTCCAGAAAAATCACTTAAAGCTCTTACTGGTCAAATAGAGCTGAGTGAACAGACACGTGATTTATCTACATCTGCCTGAATGAGGTGAAAACAGACTTTCAGACACATGGAGAAAAATACAGAAACGTTTCACCTCCTAAAACTTTTTTTTTTTAATGGCTTGGTTATTTTCTTTATAAATGGCATACATCTAGCATTGCAGGCACCACAACTGTCCTTAAAAGCATAGTATCTTGCGTCACTTTCTAGAAAACAACTACATAGAAAACCTCAAATTTAAGAAGTAATTTATTCCTTCTCATCCATCCCATGTCCCAGTTCAAGCCATACCTTGTTAGGGAAAACCTGCAAAGTCTCGCAGCACTGTGGGGCTGACAAATAAGCAGCAAATCGAGTTCCACAAGTATGAACTCAGCAAGATGGTTGAGAAAATGCCTTTACAGCTGCGTCCCTTTCATAGCTTCACAGAGAGACTGGATACTTGAATTATTCCGATCACCATAGCGTAATCTCACAAGTCACACAAGGATCATGACAATTGCTCAAGTAACAAGGATGTATTAAGGATATGAAGTACAAAATAACTAGATCTTGCCTCTTAGAATTTAACGAGGAATTCACGTGTCTGGCAGGCAAGATGGGATTTTCCTCTTCAGTGTAGCACTATAGATATATCCATAGATAAAACACGGTGAAGGCTGTTCAGTCACAGCAAAGCAGTAGACAATGTTTCAACGACCATCTCACAGCTTTCCCAAGTGTTTAATCCTTAGCATACCTCCTGGCACGCTTTTGGACTATGCCAACTCCTACTCCCCAAGAGGGCGTTTGGTGCGAGAGGTCTGCTCGGTGCTCTGCCTTGGTGGCTGTGCAGTCTCTTTGGACAAGGCTTCCTTAGTCGGGAAGCTAGACACCTAAGCACGAGGAAGCATGAGGTGCCACACCATGTGGCTGCAGAGCAAGGGGGCAACCATTGCCTATAGCGCTGAGCAACAGCTACAAAGTAACGCATACCAAAAAGTTTTCTCTTGGTTTTGCCAAAAGTCACTTCTTGGTGGGTTATTTTGTCCATTCCGGAATTGATAAGCAATCAAATTTTTATTAAAAAATGCATTAAAAATCTGTCAAGTAGAGATGAAATATACTTTGAGACTGCCACCACATGGACAATCAGAAAGATACAGAGAAGTTAACAAGCTCTTCAGGAAGTAAAGAGGATGAAGACAGACAAGCTTCAAACCATGAGAGAGAGAGGTCCTCAGATTTCACTACCTACCAGCTTATCAAGCCTATCTTAGCCATGAGTGGAATATTTCAGTTAGCTCACCTAAATCCAAATCTTTCACCCTTTTCACTCAGGGTGAAAAATCTAGCTGCAGCACCCAGAAGATCTGAGGAAATGGTGGTAGAGGTGGTTACACCCAACACTACAGATCAGATGAGTCATCTGTCTCGTCTACTGGCCTCTATATCCATGCAAACAATAGCTGCAGGATGTTAAGAGCCACTAAGCTCAGTCCTGTGCTTCAGGTATTAAATTACTCAAGCCCATGGAGACTTATTTTTGTTCTGACTTTAGACATGTTGACTAAGTAAATCTTGTGTTGGCAAGAATGAGACCAAATTGGAGGCTAATTTGTTGCTGCCTGATGTCAGGAACAATATAACTTGCCCACTGATGCCACAGAAAACTTTATTCCTAAATAAAGCACTTTGATAAAAAGCCATCCTCCTCATGTAATTAGGAAATACAAAGAGCAAAGCGAGAATTTGAGTTTTAATAGCAAAAGATAATAAATCCTGTTTACAACCCTTACAACAAAAGGCTTATTAGAACACAAAAGAGATGGAGAATTCAGTTTCAGACGTATTCTGAAAGAATGTTGTCCCAGAGCTATAAATAATGAATTCTTTCTATATGCTAAAAAAGTAAAAAAATGACAACATAGTTTGGCAAATTTAAACAATGTTCAAGCATTTATCCTTCACTGAAAATGCATAATTAATAATACCAAAATAACACAATCTACTGCCAGAACATATTTTGATTACAGAAAATCCCAGACTGGGGTATTTAAAGAAAAAAAACCTGTATTTCTTAGGTTAAAAATCTTTAAACAGGCGATAGGTTGGTTTCAGTCTCAGCATAGGAAAACACTTCAGCATAGGAAACCTGTCAATAAGAGTGGAAGTCGCCTCTTTTTGTGTAGAGCTGAAAACCAGTTGGCACCACGGACTACATGGAATATCTTAAGGAATATCAGAACAGGTATGAGATCAGGTAGGAACCATGGAAAATTTCAGTCACCCAAGCATGGATTGGATCAATGCCTCACTAGGATGAGATGCAGAGATAACCTTTTTGAACACAGTAAGCGACTGCTCCCAAGAAATATAAGCTGTAGAATCCCAAAAACCACACTGCTCTAAATTTCATCAGCAGCAGCACACACAACAATTTGAGAAGTAGTGGTGGGATAGTCTTTCTGTAGCAGCAACCACAATGCAATTAGCTTTAACATTGTAGGGTAGAGAGCAGGCAAAATAAGCCCAGCATATAGATATGCAATTTCAATTAAGAAAATTATGTAAAAAAAAATAAAGGGGGGGGGGGAATTAGTTTTTTAAAAAATAATTTAAAAAGTAAATCCCCAAAATCTCCAAAGGAACATTCCAGAAAGCAAGATGCTTAAACCAGCCTGGAGTCTGTAAAAGATACTGTAGCGGAAAAAGGGTAAAATGCAGGCCACCACTCCAAAAGAAAGAAAAGTAGCCCAAAAAAGCAGCCACAGGATCAATGGGAAAGCTTAGAAGGCTATCACAGGGAAAAGCTCAGCATTTTGAAAATGGAAAGCTTGCCAAAATGAGAACCCCCTAAGAAAATGATAGCTTATACACAAGTAGGAAATTGAGAGGTCTAAAAATAATTTGAAGTATACCTTGCAAAGGATTTTCAAACTGATAACAAAAAGTTCTTGAAATGCTTCAGATGCTGTGGAATTGGTGGGAACACTGATGACAAGTGTGTAAAAGCAGCACTCAGGGCTGACAAAGGCCACAGCAGAAAAGCTCCGTGAATTCCTTGATGCAGGCAACCCCACACTGGAAATACTCTCTGCAGCAGGTAAGCCAGAGAAGGTAGGTCCATTTGAAAGAAATATAACTCAAGTACAAGACCAAACAGATAAGCTGGAAGCGAGTAAGTCACCCAGGTAGCATTCACCAAAGGTTGACCTCTGTGAGGCTGCAGAAGTGCCACCCCCAAGCGTGTGACCATAGGGTTACAAACAACCCCTGGGCCAGGTGGCAGGTGGATTGCCAACCCAAATTCCTTCTAGAATGAGGGCCAAGGGGTGGATCTTGGAAAGTACAAACTGCAATGGCATCCACCTTAGGGAAGGTGGTGGAGTATATATTAAAAATGGGATTGATGTATTCCATATTAAAGAATAGGATCACTGAAGAGGCAAGACATGGTCAGATGGGCAAGAATCAGTGTGGCTTCTGTGAAGGGAAATCCTGTCTCCTTGATGTGCCGGAGATCCATAAGGATGTTAGTAGGCACATGGATAAAGGACACCCAAGGGAAGTAACATGCACAGAGTTTCAAAAAAAAAACTTTGAGTAAGTTATTCTCCAAAGGTTATTTCAGAAACAAGGTTACAAGAGACAACAGAAAACCTCACGACTGAAGGAAAGGAAGCAAAAAGTAGGTAGTGACTTACTGTCACTTTCCAGGATGTAGAAGAGTCATGTGGGGTCCCTTAAGGATCAGGGCCACCACGGTTTATATTTTTCATCCTTTTCCCTAAGGTGCCTAAAGGAAAAGCTGTGTGAATGTGACATCTCAAAGTTTCCAGATGAGCCTAAGCTCTTCTGGGAGCTTACGTGTTGTGACAATGCCAAGAAATTCCAGAAGGACTTAATGAGTGAGCAAAAACATGGCAGATGAGCTTCAATGTAGATAAAAACACCTAGGGAAAACAAACTATTCCTACCAGAATGCAGTACTCAGAACTGCAAATTGGGAAAGAGATCTCAGTCATCACTGACAGGTCCCTGAAATCATTGGCTTAATGGGCAGGAGTGGCTAAAGGAGACAACAAAGGGTTTAGCACCATCCAGAAGGATCTTTAGAAAAGAGAACAATTTTGTCACTGTATAAAAATTCGATGAGCTCATATCTTGAGGTCAACATGCACTTCTGGTTCTTGCATCTCAAGAAGGAAGCAGACTTTCAGAAGATAGAGAAGGTGGCATATAAAATAACCAAGGGCGCAGAGCAAGTCCCCTTGTGCACGGAGGCCAGGGCTCTTCTGTTTGAAGACAAGACAGAGGGATATGAATGAGGTTTATAAAATCACGAAAGCAGTGGATAAGCTGAACATGGAACTATTGTTCTGGAAGTTCTGCAATAGGAGCACAAAAGAACAAAAAAATAGCAGAAGATCATTTTAAAGCAGTTTATAAAAGAGCTTCCTTACACAGGAGGTGTGGAATGTACTACTAGAGAACACTGTGGAAATAGAAAGTGTCACAGGATCAAAAGGGGATTAGGAAAAGTAATGGACAACAGCTTCAGGACTTGTTGGAGTATGTGGTGGCATGAGGACAGGGGGGAGGGAGCAATGCTATGTGTCTCTATATTATTTCAACGTGAAATCAAAATACTGTCAAAGTCCACAATCACATGCGTAGAGGCACATCTGGGAACAAGAAAACGCTCCCAACCTCCCTTCCCCACAGGGAGCTTAAGTAACTTTCTTTTAGATGTTCAAGAGTCTTGCAGCAGATTTAATCAAAAAAATCTCCTGCCTGTGAACACACGGAGGTTTGCTTGAATCCATTATCCACCAGGGACTTTTAAGCTGGGGCCATGCCTACATTATTCCTTTCTCAAGACAGGGGAAAGTTAATTCTGAAAGAAACTCTTTACCACGGTCGTTTCTATACAAGTGACAGGCAGTATAATGTTCAGTATAAATATTATTGAATCGAGTACGTTTCCATTACTCTTGAGCAGTACTTCTACGGATCATTATTCATTCATTGACTAATAGCATTTCCAACATGCCAGCCATTTCATCAAGAGGACATTTTTAATAAACTTTCCATTCTTTCCCTATAAACATTTTTTAGAAGTTGTAATAAACCAAGAATTACGGCTACTTTGGTGTTTAGAATATGAAGCTCAGAATTTCCATAGATCTTTCACGGTGCCCAAAATAAAGACAAATTATAATGCCCATGGGGGAGTCCGAGATCAGTTTGCGGCTCTGACAGCTCTATGCCACATACCCACTTCATGCATCAAACTCAAGTTCCTCTAACACTAGCCCTTTATGAAACTACCCCTAACTCTGCCCTATTGCGAGCTTCCTACAGAATGGTAGGGAAACCGCCTCTATACCCAGTAATATACTCAAGACTTTTTCAGCCAAAAAGCAGGTGTTTTGCTAGAGGTAAAATAAAGCAGAAAATTAAGCACCACAGAGAAGACCTGGGAGGCTGATGTTCACTTTGAGCTTGCAGAGTTGTTTGCTCTCCTATCAGATAACACCCACATAATTAGCACTGTTGACTCTTGCCAGTGGAAGACTTTGGAATGAAGGGACAGAGCATGAACTTGGCAGAAGGATATTTATATATTCAACCTCATCAAAAGCGTCCTTGTTGCACAGTTGTTGGGTTGGTTTTGTGGGGTTTTTTTGTGTGGTTTTTTGGTTGGTTGGTTTTTTTCCCCTGAAGTGTTTATATTCTTAGTTAGAATGATGACTTTCATAGTGATCCGTGATAATGCTAATTATTATTGTCTAACAAAGCCAAAGAGGACTGAGGGCTCCAGTGTGCTCAGTGATGTGCAAACAAACACAGTATAGACCATGCTTTGAAAAATTAGGTCATGTAGAACAGGTGGATAAAATAATTTATGCTACACAAAATTACCTAAAACAATGATAGAAAATGGATAAGTACATTCTATAAAGAGTTTCTTACATATAATTACACCAACTGACAGAACAGAACTGGCTAGTAGAGGCTCCAGAGTTTTCCTAACAGCAAGTTGGCATTCATGGACTTGACAGTGGACGTTCATGAATATGCAAGAGGAGTTCACCTTGAATTTCCTGCATTGGAAAACTCTGATAGAAGAAGTTACATCAAAGTAAAAGCAATCTGCAGCTGTCCTCTGCTTGCTGCTTACCCCAGGCTGCTACAGGTCTGCGGTAAGTCATTCCAACTTCAGCAGAGCATCTGTTGTCTGACTATGAAGCAAACCCCAACTTTTTGCTATTCAGAGATTGAATGTATGACAAGGAACCATGAGAAGCACAACAGAAGACCCTGGTACATCTACCTTTGCTTTCTTCACAGTGCAAAACTCAGAAAATATTTTAATTTTTTTTTTTTGCCAAGCATACCAACAAACGGGATGCCTGCTCACAGGGCATTAACGGTGGGCAATGCTGAGAATTAAGCTAGACATGGTATCGACAGCCATATGTGGCTTTGCATCTGTTAAGATGTTGATATATTTGATGGCCAAAACTAGGTCAGTGTAGCTGTGAGAATAAAACTGGCTTGTTTTGATGCAGTTTAAAGGTGAGATGCTTTTACAGTGTGCTTCTTGCTTCAGAACTATGGACAAAAACAAACGTGGAGTATTTCCAGCAAGATAACTGGCAATGTTCTAGAATAACTGATATTTCCTAGTTATACTATTTGTTGTGTCTTCAGAAAAACTTTTTGTTCATATATGGTTGTTCACTGGAGCATCAGAAATGCCAGCTAAGAAAAAGACTTTTCTGAAACTAATTCATTTTGCATATACTGTAGTGAAGCTGACTGAAAAGTGCTTTCCTTCCTGGTTAACATTCACATTATAGCCTTGAGCAAACAGGGGTAGTTTTCTTTTCAACTTCATTTTTGGCACAGTATCCTCACTTAACCAAACTGCACTAGACTTGCAAATAAATCTTGACTACCTCTCTTTACACACAAGCTTATTGTACACGTATTTCAGAGACTGCGCCTAGTGCACTCCAAGAAGCTCATAATTAGAGTCCTTTTCTGAGATCTTTTCTTCTATTATATCTGATAAATGAAAGATTAGATAGTTTGCATATTCCTGGGGAAGAAACTTTTTATTTTGAACTTAAAATCTTTAAAAAGTTGAGGAACAATGAAGAAAAAATAGTAACAGCTAACCAAGATAAGGCAAAATAATTGAAATGCTAAACATCTGGTTTTGTCAGAAAATAGATATATTACAACTAGAAACAACTTCAGATACCTTATGATAATTACTATAAAAATCTGAACAGAAAAAGTCAGTGGAGTCAACTTTTCTGGGAACTTCAAACACACTTTGAAGAAAGTCTGTTTTCAGCCTTGATCTGAGCCAGAGGAAAATCTAGTAATTGAGTTTAAGATTAGAAATGAGCATTACATTTCAAAATGTTTAAATGTGTAACTTGTCTCTGGGGGATAAAACTTGTTTGGTAATATAAAATGAGAAATTTTTCTCTTTTAATATGGTATCTTCCATCAACCTAGTCCATAATGATTACTGCTCAGTATGCCCACATGCAATTGTTATATCATCATTTATGGATTAGCAAAAATAAAAATCAAGTTGAAACAATGTCAGAATTTTTTTCCCCCCCCTCTTTTTTTTCCTCCCCCTGAAAGACAAGCAATAATATTTGTAGCTGATCAGAGGTCTTTCCCTCCCCCAGTTTCTCTTTTTCTCCAGCATTAAGCACGTAAGCTGTAGCCATCTTAACCGCATCAAGAAGTACCTCGCCAACTCACACAAAGTAGCTTCCTCATCATTCATCCTCATCCTTCTACACCATAAACTGTAATTATTTTTTTTCCTGAGAGCTACAGATGTAAAGTCTTTTTTGTTGACCTATAAAATTCCAAAAGACAGAACCAGCATATTGATATAAAACTGCTGATTGATACAAAGTTTTGATCTAAAGCTAGGGTGAATTCTCCATCTTACCAAATTTTGTGTGTGTGTATATATATACACACACACACACACACACACTGGCAAGGCCAAGTGCACATCAGCAACACATGGAAGTAAATAGAGTCCTTTCTGACTAGCCCTGGGTATTACAAATATTCATGCACACAAATACTTGTGCCCATACTCTCCTCATATATCCTGACTCATTCCCCTAAAGTCTTTTCTTGCTTTACATCTAATTGATCTTGTTGTAGGAAGAAAAGAAAAAGGAACAGTGTTTCTGTGGCCTATAAATCTAGTGGGTTGTTGGATATCAGAAGATGGTCTAAATACACATGAGATCTACATAAGTAGATCAGGTCAAAAGTCCATTTAGTCCCACATCCTGCTTCCAATTTGGAAAAGAGTAAGAGAGCAAGAGCGGTATAAGAAGGTACAATTCGCTAACACACTTCAGCTTCTTAAACTTAGGCCTCAATACTATTTACAAGATATATCTAATAAGCCTAAATCGATCCATTCTCTTCTTGAAGCCCTGTAAGCTTTTAAATCCAATCAACGGAAAGAATATTTTTAAAACGTGCTCAGACATCCACGTGCACAAAGACACAAGCAACCAAGTGGGAAAAATGACATTATTAATGAGTATTCAGGCTTTTAATTATGAAATGAAAATAACTTTCAACAATACACAAGATAAGTAATAATTTCTTTTTATAAAATCAGCTTACAAAATATTGAGAAACTGCACCAGAGAGTTTCTATGTTTTATACAAGATTGTTTTGGCGCTGGTATTTCCAAAGAAACTGTCCCAAAATCTGCAATTAGCAGCAAGTGATACAAACAAAAGTCAAGCATCCCTTCTCCTAGCGCTTTCAGAGATATATACCTGAGAAAAATGTACATATCTAGTATGTAGCATTAAATTATAATAGGCAGCATTACTTTGGAGATAATTGGAAGCAGGACCCGTCCAGAGCTGATGCTGCATGGAGCTGGCACTAATGAGACACAAGGTAAGAGTCAGTGTCTGCTCTACACAAGTAGGATGCCAGGGATTGAATGACGCTACACATAATAAGAGAAAATATTTGATAATAAGGGTGCTAATGAACAGCTTCTGCTAAAACCTTAAAGGATCTATTCACAGATGAGCTGAAAATCTCAGCTCCTCACAAATCCTACTTTCTCTCCAGTTTATAAAAGTTTTGAACTCAAATGTCTCGCAGCTGTCACAGTCATTTTCTTTAACGTATCCTCCTTTGGGACAGAACACAAAACATTGCAAACACCACAGCATTCAGGAACACAAGGAGCTCTTCATTCACACGGACAAAATTTACGGTACCTTCTTATCTCCAGGAAGTGGTAGAAATTGTCTCTAAATGCCCATGCTGTTGTATAAAGTATACTATCAGATAGAAAATAATTTTATGGACTTATATGCTAGTACAAAGGACAGTTTTTGTTGATTTTTGCAAATTACTGAGGCTTGGTACCACCATCCTTCAAACAGTTCCACACAGTTTTATAAATCACAATAAAGGCCCCGTTGCTTTATGCTGGAGACTTTCACAAGATCTCAAATCAAGCAGCATTAACCCTTCAGTTTAAAAACAAAACTCCCACCTATGGATAAAAATGTTGCATGAATGAGTTGACTAGAAATCCTAGCAGTAGCCAAAAACACCTGAATTTGATGTTATGAAACAGAGAACTCCATTTAGCCTCTGCTAGCCATCAAGTCACTGGAAATAATAAACCACAGATCCCATAAACTGGAGATTTACTGTAAGAAATACAAGAAAAAAAATCCATTTAAATGGCTTTTGGCTCTTTAAAGAACAATTGCTCTTGGTGTGAAAAGGTTAGCAAGATTACTAGACTGCAATAAATTTCATCTTAGCACAACTGACTAGTCCATGACTCAGTTAAATGCAGGAAATGTTGGCAGGCTCTCTTCTTGCACCAGTCTTCAAAGGACTGAAGAACCTCCCCAAAAGCACCTTCCAAATGCGACTCTGCCTGTCCCCTGCCCCTCCTCATTGCTCCTTAGAGCTCCCACCACCCTTGTCCTACATGCAGCACAGCAACTCCCTTTCCTAGAAAGCTTAGAGCTTTGCTTTTCAAGGCAGAATGGATCAGTCTGGCCCTTCTCTTTCCTGCCTCAGCCCACAACACACTCATCTCTACGGGAGGAAAAGGAGATTGTCAAAGCAGCGAAGCGCAGTGACTGGGCATTCAGCTTCATGTGCCTACTCTGGTCCATTCAAACTCCTGGTTTAGGCAACTTTTTAAGTGCTTCACATCTGCAAAACCTATTTAGGATGAGAATGCAGCACAAGTCTGATCTCTTCCCCAGTATTATCCCTTGACCTCAGCCCCTGCATTGTCTCCAGTTTTGAAGCAGTATAATTTTTCTGCTGATCTTCTTCGTATAATTTTTAGAGTTTTTAGAACCTGTGTGTTCATTGCCTGTACACACACACAAAAAAAAGGAGAACGTTGGCCTTGCAACGGGGGAAATGGCAAAGTGGTTGAGCTATGTGTGAACTTGCCAGGGTTTTCTGGTCAGGGTGATGTGTCTTGGGTGAATGGCCCTCTGCAAACCTTGCGCTCAGAAAATGGAAGATGAGGCACTGAAAACACGGATTTGGAGTTTTAATAAACACAGCATTTTTTTCCTGTTTGGTTGGGTGCTATTTTCAAAGGCTTAGTTCTATTGAAAATAAAATCTGTCGTGCAAATTTTCATGCATAGTAACATTATTATAGGGTGATGAATATATTAGGACTGCGGAAGACAGTATTGGATTGATTTGTGCCACGTGTGCTAAACATACATTAGAAAAATGAGGTAAAATGTGAGATTTGGTGATGAAATTGCCTCATGTACACATATAGTAAATGTATCCTAAATAGACATTTGCTACAAATCATTTACGGTCAAAAAATAAAAGAAGTAAATAATATATATGTCACATTATGTAAAAGAAAGTAAGACTATGTTAAATTCCTATCTTTTGGCTCAGTACTTCACCATATGTTGTCTGAAACCTGTTGAGATTTGAGTGCTGCAAGTCCTATGAAGAGAACATGAATTCACCAGAGACACCGACAAGGGAGTTTGGCCCTGCATTGCTGATCTACAACCTCTGTCCCTTCTCAATCGAACTCTCCCTGAAACTCTGGATGCATCAAAATAATACCTTAGCAAAGAGCGAACTCATCAGCTTCAGTGAATTCACCTGTTCCTACTAAAACCAAGCATAAAATATTTGTGTTAAATGTACACTGCTTTAGAAAATTCTGCCTTTAACCACTATGAGCACACAGGAAGTTTTACTATGGACATACATTAACATCTTATGCTGCCTGATTCTTTAATATTCAAAGCATTTAGAGTAACACCTCCTCTAGCTTTTTCATTTACTAACCTCAAGATGTAATACACTTCTACTTTTAATGGATCCCTAAAGCTAGACCGGTATACAACATTTGAATTCCAGTGTACAGAAACAAGAAGCTGTAAAACAAACACTACAATGTTCATAAATGTTTGGAGAAGTCCAAAATATATGGACTGGCTGAAGCCTGTCCTCTTAGCTTTAACCAGCCATCATTTCTCTGTAGCAATTACCCAACATGTCGTTCGATACTGAATGAATTCCAATCAATTACAAGTGGTTGCACACCACTCTGCATCAATCAGAGGGTAATTCTTGATGCGACGAGATGCAGTGGCTGATGCCAATTACACTTTGTTGATGCTCTTTGATTGCATATTCTTTTGCAAATAGTAAAGCACCTGAATTGTACCACACTGACTAACCTGGCTAGTCTACGTTTTACGGGTTATGTCTAAAGTCACGAACACAAACAGAAATAAGAAAGACATGGACCTGTTGGAGCAGGTCCAGAGTAGGCCAGAAAGATGATCAAAGGGATGGAACATCAGTGGTGTGAGTGTAGACTGAGAGAATTTGGGTTGTTCAGCCTGGAGAAGAGAAGGCTCTGGGGAGATCTTATTGTGGACTTTCAGTACTTGAAGAGGGCCTACAGATAAGTTGGGGAAGGACCTTTATCAGGGAGCATAGTGATAGGACTAAGGGTAATGGTTTCAAACTGAAAGAGGGTAGATTTAGATAAGAAATTATGAAGTCCTTCACTATGAGCATGGTGAGATGCTGGAATATTTTGTCTAGAGAAGTTATGGATGCTCCGTCCCTGGAAGTGTTCAAAGGCCAGATCAGATGGGCCTTTGAGCAACCTGGTCTAGTGGAAAGCGTCCTTGCTTAAAGCAGAGGGGTTGAAACAAGATAATCTTTAAGGTCCCTTCCAACCTAAACCATTCTATGATGTGGTAAGATATAGCCTGTACAGTGTATAAACATCAGCAATAATGTCAGTGCATAGTATGACAGATTGCACTGTGACATAGAAAGTATCCACTGGAATCTAGCCTGAGGAAAAAGGAAGGAGATACCATCTCTGCTTTCCTCCCCACCCCCCCGCCCCCACCCCCCCTTTTTTTTTTCTTTAAGCTTGAGCTATAAGCCAGTTTCTTGGCCTCTTTTTTGATGTCATCTAGTTGTATAGGCATGTACAGATGTTAAGTTTGTATGAGCCTATCCTAAAGGTGTGTGTTATTCATTGAAGCCTCACATGTACACTTCATATCTAAGACACTTAATGCTGTGACATTCATCAGATGGTCTCCTGCCAGTGGAGGGTAGGCTCAAGCTATGGCAATCTTATAGGAACAGCCCAAGTGCATCACCCTACGGTTCCCGACAAGGCAAACCCTAAGTGAAGGAGGTGCTGTGGTCTCCTCTCACTCAACAACAGACTGAAGGGTGCTTGAGCTCAGTGAAGGCTACTTATCAGGCCAAGGAGTAGTGCTACATCGTGGCACATGCACAGATGTTTTTTCTTTATTTTTCTCTTCTCTGAATTCTATGCATTTTAAGGACAAGGAATAACAAGCTTAACTGAGAAAATTTCTTTGGATTTGCTCTAAGTAGCTTTCTTTTCCCAGATGAAAAGGAACCACAGACATCACACCCTGTTATGGGTTTACTGGTTTCGTATGACTCGTGAGCAACAGAACTGCAATCCAGAGGCATGGTCAAAGAGTGATATGGACAGTCATTCAGAGAGAAGTGAAGATAATCTGTGTGCTTGAATAGCAGTCATAGTAGCCTAAATTACTACTGTCTAATCAGAACTGAAGGATAGAAGCAATGCATAGAACTCAGTGAGATCTACTTCAGTGCTTATTCAAAGAAAAACAGCCTTAAATTGGTGTTGTACACAGAGTGCTCTTAAAACCACACTATAGGGCTACCACCAAGTAACGCTCAAATGAATATAGCTTCCTTCTCACAGCAGGATTTATTCAGAAATTACTCTTTTTTGTGGATTAATTTTGTGGGTTTTTTCCCCCCCATTTGAAGAAAAATAGTCACCATACAGAGAAAAGCCAAATTGAGTAGATTTTAAACTGAGGGAAAAGGAGATGCATACAGAAAAGACTGACAAGTCAAATTCTGGCATAAAATCTGTGCCTTTATATAGATTAAACATCCTGTAAGGAGACAGTAAATTATGAAATGAAATGGGAGATGAGGATGATCAGCAGATGTAAAGGCTTAAGTCCAGAGTGTTCCTAGAAACACAAAACTGGCACCTCCTTGCCAGCACAGTTGGTACAGTTTGTACTTCTGTCATTCTGGGACAGGGGAACATCAGCATAGGCCTTTTCATATCACTGAAACACAAATTATATAACATAATGATGTAATATTAACATGATGGAAAGGTTAACGCAAGCGAAGAGGAGATCTCTTCAGGTGACTCTGGTTTCCATGAAATAATCTCTTGCTGAATAACAAGAGAGCTCTAGCAGTCCCACTGATGTTCTTACTCTTTTCCATTATGCAGGGAATCCAATGAACCTTCAGTATTGAGGAGAAAATTTGAGACAGGTCCCACAAAACATGTAAGCACAAAATATTCCTGGCTACCAGGAGACCGTCACTATTTAAGTCTCTAACCAATATCCTCTATGACGCCCAAGAAGTGGGAAATCAAAACATACTGAAATTCCTGGCACCAAGAAGTTCTGAACCAGCTTCTACATCTGTGCCTAACTGACCTGGAAGTCTTGGAATAAGCCAGACTGGGAGATTCACTACAGTACAGCCGAGCACAGAATTAAGTGAAAGCAAATCAGGCCTCCTCTTAAGGATATTTTTGGAACTGCCACTTTTGGCATCTACAAATGCCAATTTATTTCTGCCAGAAATCATCCATTCAACAGATTAAAATCTCTTTGTGGGAACAGAGTCAGGAATGAGCGAGGAGAAGTTTCTGAGGGCCAGTGTGGAACCTGTACTGAAAGCAGGAGGATTAAGCACACAAAAAAGCAGCCAACTATCTGATAAACAAGCGCTAACCTGCAATGTCCAAGTGCTCTTAACTAAACGGCTTGTCGCTCTCTCAACCTCTTTCCACTGGTGAATTATACAATATCAAAAAGCAAGAGAGACCTGCAAACAGTAAAATAAGTCTTTTGAGCCTATGGACAATGAGCCTTAAGCTTTTGATCTGGATCAGGCAGGTCTTGTCCTGTAAGTCTAAGTTACAAGATAGTTCAGTACGGCTTAGTCTCCTTTCCCTTCATTTGCTTCAAGCCTTAAGATAGATCCTTGACCACAGAACAGCTACAAAAGATGATTTTACAACCTTCTAAATACTACCATACATCATATTTGGCCATGGAGTGTTTCTGTAGACTGTGCTGATCGTGGCCTCTGCAAAAGGAGTATGATCTGGGGAAATGCAATTAGTCCTTCTACTCTCTAGCACACTTCTTATCAGATCTGATTCACTTGCTTTTTTGGCATTGAAAGGATGGAGAGTCCCTAGATAGAAGTGAAAGTTATTGTTATAAAATGGATTAGAAAAATCTAGCAACCTCTAGGTTCATCTCCATGTTATTAAGAGACTAAAACAGCAGGGCAGGAAAGTTTTCCTCATTTGCCAGTACCAAACTGTGGCCAATTTGGATTCTCCTCTTCTCTGATGGAATCTCTGCAGCCACATTTCAGGCTTAAAAATCACTTAATTTTTGTTTTGTAAATGCTTATTTGTGCCTTAAATGCGCTAAATGAACCATTTTAAAACTAAAGAGAAAATTTACAAGCCTTAGAGATGATCACAATGACTGGTGCCTTGCCCAGGAGAGCTGGCAATTTAAATGAGTTATTGGAAACATCAGTTATTGGACATGACCAAAGGGAGCACAGCAGACGGAGTGGCTCCAAATCCTGTTGCATAATGGAAAATTTTGTACAGCCAATTCCAACTGTGAAAAGGGTGAAAGAAAAAGTCTGACGAGGCTCACAAGCATGTTAAAACCAACCTGCTTGCTTTGAGTTTTGTGTTTCAGAAATGAAACGCTGACTTGTTGACTATAATAACAACTAGAGGATAAAAATCACCATGTTCCTTTGAAAATAGCCCAGACTTCTAATGTGTATTCGATCTAGGGTGAAACTCCTCTGGGTTTGTGTAAAGACATGAGTACCATTTTCTCTGGAAAACAGAGAGCAAGTTTAAAATAAATTTTCTCCAGAAGAAAAAAAAAAGCCTCACATTTAAAAGCCAAAGTAGGATTCCCAGCTTGTGATGCCTGTCATTCATATGAAAACTAAATCAAAATCATTAACAAAACATGTCAAATTCTGCATTTTCAAGGCAATATGATTTTCCACAGATCTCTTAGCAGTATATTAAAAGTATCATTTGTCCCTACCAGCCTCATACACTAGAAAATATAGTAAGTGGTTCAAGCATCTTGAACATTTTGCATTTAGAGTATGAGCGGCATATAATTAAACAAGTGCCTATGTCAGCAGGGAAATCTCCATTGAAGTGAGGATCTGATCACACTAGCAGTTAATTTTGCAACTGTTTTCATGAATAGAAATGCTTCTGGTTATGCAAGTCTCAAAGCTGCTTCTATTCAAGTCACTGGGGCTATTGGAATCATTGAGACTTCAGCAGAAATAGAATCTAAGTCATTATTATTTGAGCCGCCAGCAATTCTTGAAATGCTAGTGACTTTCTCCTTTCTATAAAATGAAATTTTTGGGAGAGTGGAAAGTGAGTCATTTGGACACACAAATTGGACAAAGTCTTTTGTAATACAAGGAGCTGTCCTAATGGGATTTCATGCCCTTGCTGACCCACAGAGATACAGCAGACAGTGTATTTATTTGTTCAAAAAGTACGTTGATTTTAAGCAGGCGGTACGTGATTTTACCAAACATTCACATCAGACATTCTTTCCTTTATAAGGATCAGTTGACCTGATAATGCAAACTGTAAATGTTGATCTCAAATGGAAAACAACAATACTTTCAAATGGCTGAGGTAGGTAGTTTTTGACGGGGCACCGATGAGTTGAAAGAGCGGACTAATAATGCTCCCCCTATCATTTCATCCTAGGCCAGTGAGCTAAATTTAGCAAATAAGCTGGATACAAGGTTCTCCATGCTTGTCAAAATATGATGGCAATTAAACTGGCATCTATTTTGTACCTCATTTTTTTAAGGAATATATTTTTCAAGGCTTTGACAGTTAAAAACTATTTGGATTATTTATGACATTTCCAATGAGTTGGTAACATTTTTTTTATTGCATTGCATTTTGCATAATATAATTTGTCACTACTTCTTTATTAAGCTTGTTTTATATTCATAGTTGTCCCACAACACTATATTTTCCTCTTTGACAGCTCAGAACTTCATTATGAAGGATGAGGTTTTATCGTTTCCCAGTGATGCAAATGTCTACAGTGAATAAGTGTCATTATGCAGGAACAGGAATTTAGTTTTCCTCCATTAAGCAGCCAGGCTAATGACTCAACAAGTTTATAGCCCACTACAAAATTTGATAGCTTGGTGTGAGTTAAACAAATGATGGTTACATATTTAGATGAAAATGAAAGTGGCTTTTAGGGGGCAGGATGTTGTACTTGCCTCATTTAAAGCCTAGACTCCCATTTTTAATTGAAAGAAGGAACATTCTCAGTTATACCTTAAGATGATTGTGACTTCTATTTCATTATGCCTGACACAGCTCCAATATGACAACATCATTGCAGGGAAACAAAAACAAACAAACAAATATATATATATTTCATGGCCAGCTTCTGAATCTCATTGACACTCATGGAAACATCCTCATTTAATGGCTTTGAATTTTCACTATTTTTCATTATATGCATAAAAAAAAGGCTACTCATAACAAACATTAAATCCAGCTGAAGATGATATATGCCATGTTCTCAGCAATGGAATGTTTCCATCTGGGTACGATGCCCACTCAACACTGTTTTAGGGCCAGTGGACAACTATGCAGGCAAAAACCACTGCCAAGCTCTTTCTTTTCTATATACAGTTGGTTTTAAGTAATTAAAAGAATGTGTGAAAAAGACCTATTTGACTGTCTAATTCATCTCCCCTCCAGTACAAATTTGTCCCCACGGTATATTTTTTTCAAATGCTTTGCCTAATCTAATTCCAAATATGTCCAGGCTTAAAGCTTTCAGCATTTCCCTTGGGAGACTGTTTCTCAATTTAAGGGATCATGCTGTCAGGATTCTTATTCAGATATTTAGCTAAAGTTTAATTTTTTTCCTTAATTTCAGTCTATTTCTCCTGGGGACAGATTCTTGGCTGTCATATACTGTCAGCACTTCCCTTATTTCCTTTGGGTTTGGACAGTGTACATCAGCTGAGAATCCGGTCAGGGTTTTCCCTTCCTACTGTGCTAACAATTCTTCTTCACTCTGATACATTATATTATTAATCATCATGCTCACACTTAGTCATTGCATTCTGTATTTAATGCCGCTTTCAAATCCCACTAATACCATATTTCTTGCTGTGTCAATCATTCCATCCCATAATTCACATATTAATCCGTACTTCATGTAGAGATTAAAATCAGCTCCTCAGCTAGATGAAACTTCTCCATAGCGATGGTAGAACAGCTGCCACGATCATAAAAGAGGATTGTACTGGGGGCAATGAAGTAAGATCCTACTTTTGATAAACTTTGATATTTCTCTTTTCCGATAAAAGCAAAAGGAACCAATAATATGATACAGTGGGGGTGAGATTTTTTTTCTTTTTAAAAAGGACAAAACCTCCTCTGCTTTACGTCTCAATATTGGTCACGACTCCATACTTCCAGTGGTGCTTCCTACCAATAAATTGCTGTGTGCCCCCAACACAAGCTCATATTACTTGCTTATATAAAATGACCACCTCTCCACTAGCCTCTAAATCCACCAGTTCCACAATGGACCAGTATTTTTTAGAGAAGGTATATATGTATATACATGGGTATACATTGGTGCAAACAGATTTCATGACTGAACTGTCCCCCCAGCTCATCACTCACATTTTCTTCTTTTGTGAATTGCTGGACTCGCAAGCTCCAGAAGACCAAAGCAAAACAAAACAATCTTTTACCTTGGCAGAGTTCCTTGGTAATAAGGTTACCTTTAAGAAATAAAGTAGCCAATGTTTTCTATTTTAAATGAAATCCCAGCTCTCCTGTGCCCTTAGACATGATAAACCAAGCTCCCTGAAACCAATAGTTCTTGAGGTTTCCAAATCCAACTTTTTTGCCTGTGGTAAGCGAGGTTATCACGAGCAGCAGCTCAGTGTCTACATTACTTATTAGAAATACTGCAAAAGCCATGTCTGCAAATGATAACACCGTACAATTCAACGGTACTTGAATGCCCTGACCTTGCTTATCTCTCACCTAATACCTATAGAGGTTCATCTATAACAGGAGTTTTTGTGACAGTATCTAAAGCAGTACATATTTTTTGAGCAATGTTCACGGTGAGAGCAGACAGAAGTTTCTCTTGGTTCTGTGAACTTCTTCAGCCATGTAGCATTAGTGCTGGGATCCCAAACAGTATTTCAAGGGCTTGAGCAACGTGCCCTTAAGGCATACCCATGGCACTGAGAAGTATATTAGATAAAATTTCAAACTATTGCTTCACTAGCTTCTTGTGAGCAGTACATCATTTGATCGTGTTCCAGACTGTAGGCTTAGATTGGTGGCATTCTTTTTGCTACAGTGGAAATAAATCTCCCAGATAGAATGTATAATGTTATGTTTTTATAGAAAGAGGGAAGAAAAAAAAAAAAAAGCATGAACTAGTTCACAAGTTGGCTTTCAGTTATTTCTACATATTAGCAGTCACAAAAATGAGGTTTGTGGCCTCAGGCACCGAATTCAATCACTTCATCTTTCCAAGTAGCAACCTTATTTTTTTCCCTCCAGGCACACACTCACAGGGCAATCACGTTGAATTCTCAATTCAAGTATGAACAGTTAAGCTCAGCTTTTCTCTCAACAAACCCCATCATAGAAAATTTAGGGAAAAATCAGGCAGTTAAAGAAAAATCACAAAAGCTAGATTTTGGTAACGTGATAGCTCTAGGGTTTAAAATAAAAATCAATCAGCTGATCAAAGGTAATCCATGCTACAGAAATCATGCTTGATGCCATCTTCCGACAGAGGTTACTGACCCTGTGTGAAGCACAACAAGGGTCCCAACTTTAGAGCTAAGTGCCAGGGGTCCAAATAACGAAGCTGCAAATACAATTAGACACTTCAATAGGTTTTAGCAGACAGATGATGGATATACCAGGACTGGTGATCTGGAGGAGGTACCTCCAATTCAGATTGAAATATTCCCACTGATGATACTGTCCTGGGCTGCCAAAGATTTCAGTATCTTTTTCCAGGCAGTTGGATTTGTTTTTCATAAGAATAAAGGCCAGATATATTTTGTATCACAGACTTATAATCTACCAAAAACAGAAAAAAACCAATACTGTCCTGTTGTGTGTCAAACAGGTAAGTAGGAACAGGAACAGCATTTTCTGAGACCCCTAAAAAACTCCAGCAAGGACCACATAAATATCCTCAGAAGCTTTTGGGCCTGGGCCAGATTCACTTGAACAGTGATTAATTCTTTTGATTTTCTGATATTTAATCATAATATATTGTAAGGTAAGAATAATTGCAAAACAAACCCTTCATGTAATAATACGATAAAAATACAATCTTAATAGCACATTGTGTATGTTTTATTACTTCAGTGATTTTTTTGTGTGTGTGTTACAGAATTGTTTCCATTTTATTGACTGAGAAATCAAGGCCCAGAAAGACAGTATGATACTTTACAGACACGCAGAGCTTCCTCATCTGAGTCAATTTTTGTCAGTCCCGTTCCCACAGGTCAAGTGTTCAGCTCATTAAAATGTTCCACCATCACAATTCAATGACCTTGTGCGCAATCTTTGCAGAGGCTAATGACTTATTTAACATCAGCATTGATCTGCCAGGTATGATCTCTTTGAGCTAGAAGATCTATAAATACAGCTTAATCATTCAAAGGGCTTAATTAGCTACTGCATTACTGCAGTTTTATGTTGATGTGATATTATTGGGTTTATATGAGATTACGGAAGAATCACACTGTGATTTAATATTTACTAGCTTGTCTTCCAAGCACCTCAGGCTCATCACACCCTATTGTCAAAGGTGCTGCTATCTAGCGCCTATGGGTCGCATGAACATTCGCTTGGGCTGGTGGCTACTCAGAATTTCTGTTTCTTGGCATGCTGTTGTGACCACTGCATGCACAGCAGGTCTAGATCAGCTTATCTGTACACAGATATTAATGTGCAAAAATAAATCCACGCACAGAACTTGGTATTTGCACACACACATGCTCACACCTCTGGAAAAGTGACCTGCAAAGATGACTTTTCCTTTCAAAAATCTTTTGTCAACAGTAAGTACGTTAGCGAGATTGCTGTTCTTATCCTTAAAAGACGTCAGGCTCCTGTGTGAATAGCCAGAAAAACATTCTCCCATTTAGCTTTGGCAAAACTAAAAATATGTGATTGTGTTCATAGTCCTTATACTTCAATTATATTTCATGGTAATATTTGCTACTTAAATATTATGCAAGCTGTTCCTAGTTTAATGACTGTGTGCTCCTGTTCACAACATTTCAAGGTTAGCGCAAGGTCAAGCTGTACTTTGCTAAGGAAGCCAGTTATAAACTTCACTAATACATTTCATCATGCAATTTTTTCTGATTGCACTGGTGACTGTTCTGGAGTAGCAAGAAGTTAGCTGAGCACACGATTCTTTGGTTACTCCCAAATTTCTTATCTTCATAGGTAACATATAGATCATGTTACTCCTGCATCTCTCTTTCCTATTGCTATATTTGAACTAAGACCCAAGTTCTTGCTTAACATAATGAAACTGCTTTAGCCTGATGGCAATTAAACAAAAAAGGTTTCCTTTTAGGTGAGAACTTTAGTATCTTCTGGTAGTTTCTAGGGACATCTGCAGTGAACAGCTTCTGTTGGCTGTTTGCTAATTGATGGGTACTTGGTTATTAGCCATTGCGTGATAGTTGGTTTCTTGATTTAAAAAGATCCACACCATTAGTTTCTAGCCTGCCAAGTAGAGGACAGCTGAGTGAGGGACACTTGTTTACTTAGTAACTGTGCATACGGCTTTGGAAGTTTGCATGGAGGGGAGCAGAAATGGTTCTAGATAGTGTGGGAGCAGCACTGGTGGTTATGAGCCACAGGACTTAGTCCCTGGCCCTGACTGGAGAAATCAGCTCTTGGAAAAGCAGAAACCATGACCCAGATGGGGTTCTGGAAGGACACAGCTGCCTCACAGGTCTCAGGAAGCATCAGTCTGAAGTATCGTTAGAATAAAATAATAGAATAAATACCGTTAGAAAAGAAACAAACACATGATTCTCCCTTTCCATTCCATAGAGTGGAGGGTATCCAAGAGAAAAAACACAAAACAAAACAACCCAGCCCCTAAAATGAGCAAAGGGAGAGCAGGCAAAGATTAATCTGCTCATTTTATCTTCATAACCAGCAGAGCTCTTGCAGACCTTGTATTTTTTCTCTGAAATGTCACTCTTCCCTATGGATGTGCCAAGCCAAAAGAAGTACGGCGTTGCAAAGTACAGTATGCTGTTACACCTGCATCTTGCAAAGCTAGTTCTGAACTAATAGTTGCTCATACCCTCACCTGGACATGAGGAGGACAGAACAGAGAGAGGGAGTCAAGATGAGAAGTGTCCTTGAGGCGGATGTTTTGTGACGAAGCATGGACAGACTAACTTTTCTGCTAGATTCTTCATTTGCACTACATTTAATTTGCTGAGTTGCCCTTTGGCTTGCCAGCTTCCCATCTCTGTTTATCAATAGCTCAGGACCTAATTAATTATTTTACACAACTAGTTACCTTGTATGCATGGTAAAATACTTTAAAACATTCTGCCAGCATTTTTGGATGCTAACAGTCACGCATTTCCCCACTGATTCAACTCACTACAGTGATAATAAAGAGTCAAAATATTTGATACACACAGATTGAAGTATTTCTAAGTAGTATTCACAAAATAATCACTATCATATTATGATCTGTCTGGTCAATTGCCCACAAATTATGAAGAATTAAAATAAGCTTTAAAATAAGGCTGTACACACCAACACAAGCAGCAATGTGGCAATTAGTTTTATGATTAAATCCATAGCACAAGAAATGAGTCAAGTGTGAGTAGAAGTTCCTGTCTTAAATATTTCCTGCTGCCGCCATCTTCACAAAAGGGTTTGCAGGATCTTTGCCTTTATAATTTGTATTAGATCTGCCAGCAGTAAGAAGAAAAAGTTGATTGCACTTGTTTAGGAGGAAGAAAGGAGGGCGGAAAGTTTAAAAAAAAGTGGCAGTGCAGCCCCTTTCAGATGCAGCCAGGTACGAGGCCAGATCAGAGATCCCCCAGAAGAGATGCTGGAACAGCAGCACGTGCCTATGTACTTATTGCCACAGCTCTGCTGGCAGGTGCCTATCTATACAATAAAAGCTCTAACCCCAATGTTCACTGAAAGAGCTCTTCGAATTCTTTCCCCGGTCACATGCAGCGTGTGCTCATGATCAAACAGCGTACAGTTGGCCTTGCGCCTGCGAACCACCGAGTCAGGTTGTGAGAAGGTCCCCTTAGAACATTTCAATGACAAGGGTTTGCACCGCCTCGAGCAGAAAAATCACTCGCCTGACTACTGCCTTTCTGACATCATTGCTAAGCAAACCCTGAGAGAGCACTTTTAGGTTTGCGTTTAAGGAAGAAAGATGTTAGCCTTGACGAGAAATGTTGAGCTGTATTTTCTAAACCAGACAGTAATCTTGAGCCACCGGAAAAGAAAATCTCCAGGTCATAAAATGCAATAGGTTACAATATCTAATTAGATTGTAGATTACAACATCAAATTGTAATCTATGTAACTCCAGCTGGAAATCACTATATATAAGAAAAGAAGTACCTGAAGTATTGCTTATAGGCAGGTTGTAACCTATGCTAGTTCCTCTCAGATTAATGGCACCTTCACCTCTGAAAGAATATTAATCATCATTCACGGGTTGGATTCCAGGCTTCTGCCATCATTGCATTTCTGATTATAGACAACTCAAAGACAAGATACACGTGCTGTGAATAATGGTTCCCTAACCACTCTTCAGCCAAAGTTACAAAGATCTGAAGTTGCAGACTTGAGTGGTCCACACAAGTCTCAGTTACCTGAGATTTGAATGGATTCTTGACATTTTTGATATCTTCAATTTAATTGACAACAGAAATCAGTACACAGTAAAACATACTGTAAAAGTATGTAAAGGATGGAGTACATATATTTATTAACTAGTCATTAAGATTTCAGTGTGGTTTTTCACTTTGCAGCCCAAGACCTTCCGCAGCTGGACAGCTAGAAGTAGAGAAGACCACAAGTTGTATTTCTCTGTTCATCAAGATAGCTTTAGCTAAATAAAGAGTTATTTGCACTGAGATTTTTGTTTAAACAATTCCATGGAGAGTTTGGTTGTGAAATTTAGATTAGGCTTCAAAGCAAACTTTTAACTCATCTCCAGGCAGAGCAGTTTTCTCTACTGCTCTAGGCCACATCTATGTATAGTTAGAAGTATCCAATAATTATTGCATTTCTTATCTATGTAAACATGATCCTTTTTTACAGAAAGCAAGAAAAGTTGATGAGCATTAACTGGTCATATTTTCTTTCCTATTACCTGAGAACTGCAAGTCCTTAGTGACTTTTAAACTTAGGTTGTTAAATTTATCTTCAGTCTAAAACGAAGAAGAATTTCCTATTTTCAGTGTATGCATTTTAAAGAATTAATAAGGATTTGATAAATTAATTGCATGTGCCATTGGCATAAAAATGTACTATATATTACACATAGCTCTGTTCAAAAAAAGACTTTTTCAAAGTAAAGTAGTTCAAGCTGCAGGTTAGCAGAATACAAAAGCTTTCACCTGGCTCCCTCCAGTATAAGACACAGTATTTAAATTCAAGGTCACTTGTGATATCTGCACAGAAGAGATGTTGCTGTCTAAAGAGCTATTCAGCTCCGTTTGCCTTTTTTCAGCATGTGGCTCTGTTGCCATCTCCAGCAACGTCCCAAGCTCTCAGTCACCAGGGAAAGCCTTGACAGCAGCGAGCAGCAACATCTTTTCCCCACTCCTGGCTTCAGAAACAGAACAGTTGTTTTGGCTGTAGTTTAAGAAAAACACATAAGGGGCTGATACCTGTCATGAGGAATATTAACCAGAATGCATAAAAGTTGGCAAATAAATAAGCAACAAGGTCTTGTGACTGTATCCAATACTTTAACAACAAACAGGACTATGAGTCCTGACTGCAGTCTGGCCCCTGTACACAAATTTTTGGCTCAGAACTAGAGGGGCCTGCAGTGAGGATGTGGTTTTCTAACTGCAGAGCAGGAAGCCAGGTCATGGCTGAGATGATTAAGGGAAGCTCCTGAGTGAGGTAGGAAGCCAGGTTAAAGGACAGGGGTCTTTACCTTACTCTAATACAAGTATCTTCTCTGGGAGAGAAAAAAGACTGAACCCTAAGTTTCACCACCCTAAGTTTCAACCTAAGTTGCACCAGTCAGTGTTTAAATGGGCTCTAGAGCACTAAACTCTGCACCTTTGAAAGCCAGCTGGAGACGGCAGCTGCTTGAGCACTATAGGAAGAACACCACCTACCAGGGGAATCTTCTCTGTTTGCCTTCAAGGGCATCGCTACTCAAGTGGAATGAAAAGTGTGTGGAGCAAAATGCTTAGGAAATGAAGGACCCTCCTGTTGTAGCTCAACCAAAAATGCTGTTTCCTGGAGAAGAAACAGGTTTACTTCTGATAAAGCATTCTTATAAAGGAACTAGAAGCAATGTCAGTATCATAAAGACTGGGAAGCTAAAAACAGAAAGAACTGTTGTGTTAAAGATGTCCCTACATATAAGAAAGATAGAAATAAAAGTATTTTTTACCTCCCAAATACAGCACAAATGGGCAAGTTGCTGTGTTCTGTGAACAAGTGAAACCTAGATCTTCAGTGATATTTGTCATCATGACAACATCATCTTCACATGGAGGAACTTATGAGCCATGTAGCTATCAATCAAAAAAGCAACAAGATTGTGTTTCTTTAGGGGAAAAAAAGAAAAATAGAAATGGGAAAACTAATCGGGCAATCACTAAGAGCTACAGACAGAATCAAGCTTCAGGGTGCAGTGTTTGTACTCCGTGCACACGCAGGTAGGCCAAGACATGTATAAGTGTTCCACAGATGAAAGCAGACTCGGGTCAGATGAAATGTCCCAACAGACTTAAATCTAGTCCAGAGGCCAAAATATCCAAATTAGGCAGTTAAAAGGTAAAATCCTTGGAAAAACATGATTGGGGGGGGGCGGTGAGGGAAGACACAGCAGAACAAGGAAGCAAAAAGTACTTACAATCCTAATTTAAAGAATAAAATCAAAGGTAGAGGTTAAACCTTATTTTGGTCTGTTTCTAAGGACTTTAACTTTCGCACAGTGGCAGAGAAACTCATGTATTTTCACTGATGTATACACATAGAATACCTCCCTTCCTTGTCTACTTTCTGGCTCCCCACTAACAAAAACTACCAGAAGTGATTTATTTCCTCTGGCAGTCCTCCCTTTTTCTCTTTTCTTACTGACAATCCTTGGTAGACGTTACAGGCTGTGGCTATATTTGTCTATATTTGTTTTTTTTCCTCAAAGCTTCAACATTACAGACCCTAAGCTCACCTCAGAATATCAGATTCAGTCATGCTGCTTTTCAGCACGGGAAAACTCTAACAATCCCATACGCCTTTGTGCTCTACTATCCTCATCTCTACGAGCTTTTTTGGTCTTCACAGCTGTCTGAGCAAAGGAAATATCCATGCCCTATATTTGATCCTTAATTTAAATCTTTTTTTCAATCTTGACAAAAACCTATTTTATTAGACAGCATTAGTATAATGCATTTTGGCACTGGTGAGTCACTGGCACAGGTTGCCCAAGGAGGTTATGGAGGCTTCATCCCTGGAGGTGCTCAAGACCAGGTTGGATGGGCCTTGAGCAACCTGGTCTAGGTGGAGGAGCCCCTGCCATGGCAGGGGGGTTTGAACTCAATGATCTTTAAGGTCCCTTCCAACCCAAGCCATCCTATGATTCTATGATCTTGAATTTGCTGAACTCAGGTGATGCAGCTGTGACTGTCAATATATGAAGAATATATTAATATATCAGTATAAACAATTTTTTTAAAATCCTGAACAGCCTAAGTACATGCAAGGACATAATAGAATGTCTCCAAAATTGGCTTTGTCTTCAAGTGCAGAATTTTTTCAGTCAGCTCGAACATACACAAATTGTTCTGGAGATGTAAAATTCCAGCACAGGCCTAGAATGGGTATTCTTGAAAACACCAAAATATTCCCAGAAAATGTTGAAAAGCTGGCTCACAGTCTAAGAATGACTGAAATAAGATGTTAATCCTGTGATTCCTCTGTCAGCTATAGTGTTAGTTTGAAATTTATTCCTTTTTTTCCCCCTGGTATTAGCAACATGCCAAGCTTTGCTTAGAATAGCCCCCACCCAAAACCATTGCGTGGGATTTCCAGGTCACATATCAAGTTTTACAGACTTTCCACTTCTACATCACCAGTTTTTCTTGAATTATTCAGCTCCTTCAGTTAATGGCTACCAGTGTGCTGTACATACAGGAGAGTATGTGTTGTAGCTTCATTTACTCCATGCCCTCTCTTAAGTCACTTTTAAATTTAGATCTTGCTAAATGCTTTTCTAAGTTTGTGTTGAAATCTGGTAAACAAGCTGTGAAGGATCAGTCACCATTAACACAATCTGTCTATCCTGCACCAGAGAGCCCCTGAAGGGAATTTTCAGCGTGACGCTGCAGAGTTTCTTGGCTTTTTTGAAAGCTACAAAGCAAATTATAAACAGTCTTCACTATGCCAGCACAAGTAACAGCTCTGGTACCGCTTTCTGCTGAATCTGCCACACAAAGATTCAGCGAATGACAGTAGTCTAGCAAGAGTAGGCACTGTTTACCTTCTTGCTTTAAGCACACCATAGTTTTCCCCCCAAATTTATATATTAGCTGTATTAATCACATTATTCTGTTTTACAACCTTATGATAAGAATCATTCCAAACATCATCAAGTCTGTTTTATCTCATCTTTCTATTCCAACTTCAATGGTTCAGAGAATACTCCTAAGCAGCATACCTTTTCTAGGTACAAATGATTCATCATCACCCTCAAAGGCAACAAGCTTCATGTCTGATCTGCTCTCCTACGAATATGGTATATACCATATTTCTGGTGAATTCTGTCTTGGCACATTTTCTGTTCAGAAGCTGGCACTGATGACTCAACCTCACAGTCACTTCTTGGCTTCACAGATAATCATCTTAACCACCTTCAAGGAAACTGTGTGAGCATCTGCATATCTACTTTTGTATTGTTCTCCATCACGGCATGTGGTATGTCTCTGTTATCATAACTCAAGAATACCGTGGGTTTCTGAAGACAGATTTTTCTCTAGATCAGCCTAAGGACTGCCTGGAAATTCCTAAATACAATTGCCATAGTCATAAGAGGTCCAAGGAAGATGATTGTCGTCTTAACATACATTTTGTATGGGACAACACGGGATTGTGACCATCCTATTCCTTCATTTCATTGTCATCTGAACAGGATGATTTGACAACTGAAACCTGTTCTTTCACATGTTTGACCACATAATGGCCATGTCTCAGTTGCAGGACCCAGAACTGCTTTCCACGTTTAGGGTCTGTGCATATTTAAGCTTCACCTCCACTCCTCCTGCTCCATCTTGTGATGGAGATCTAGACATTCACCGCCCTTTCCCTGAGCTTTCATTTTGTGGGGAGGGAAGCTGGGTGTTCAGGCAGCAGAAGTGTCTTGATAGAACCCAGTCAACCTCTCAGTCTGGCAATCCAGATGGGGAAGGTGCATACCCAGCTGCCCATCTTCTGCACAGCTTAAACAGAAGCCACCTGCCTCCTTCTGCCATAGCACTAGAACACGTCGCTATTCAGATATTAAGCTGAAGTGGCAAGTATTATTCTGCAACATGAGCACTCTCACCTTGCACAGGATTTAAGTGTTTCCTGCTGCGTCACCAAAACACATTGAATAACAACCCTAGAATTCATTCTGTCCTTTTCTTCACTTGGATCTCTATCTAATATATTTTTCAACAACAACAAAAAAATCAGTATCACTTATAGGTTGTAACAAACTTCTGTTGATTTGGAGAAGACAAGGATATTTGGGGGATTTTTACATTAAAATTGTGTGTGGCTTCATCATTCTCTTAATGAGAGAATGCCTTCTCTAAATATTTTGTAATTAATTTATTTTATAGTATATTATCACATGGACATTACAAATATGTTAATCTCTTAATACCATCATATCCAGAAATTATTAACAGCTCTTTGCCTTCCAACTTCAGTTTCAGCTTCCAAAGAGGGATGTGGCTTGAGACTTGCAGCTACTACCTAGTTTTCTGAAGAATCAACTCAAACCCTTAATTCTAGCTACAGCTATTATGTACAAATCCAGAGATGATACATTGGTCTTTTGTCAGAGAGAAAGGGAATGTCTGAAACTACTGAGCTGCAGCTCAGTGCCACAGTTTCAATTTCACTGAGAAAATTTTGATAAAGGATAAGAACAGGGTATCAGCACCCCAGCCTCAGCCAAAGCAAAATTTCCATTCTTCTTATTCTTCAAAAGTTCAGAGTTGGAACATGGTTTTACAGCTTTTGTTTGATGCTGCAGATAGTGATAACTCCTGAACGCCATGAATTTCATAAACTCCTCTTCTCTCTTCACCTCAGCTCCTACTCCTTTCCCTCAGCTTCAAAACACAAAGCCTTTAACACAGCCCTGAAAATATTTTGTTGCCTGTTTTCAAATAGCCAGGAAAGCACACACGAGCATTTGTCAACTATCATCTTTCATCTAAAAAACTCAAAGCAATTAAGAATATAATACTATGTATACAGAAGGAATTAATTGCTGAGAATTGTTTGCATTTTATTCATTGATCAATCCAGACACCTTCAGCAAGGCAATGGCTCAGCTAAGCCTGGACCATTCTGCCCTCCATCCTCTGTTCTAACTATGTGATGTACACGAACTATGACATCATGAAGTACGAGAAGCTGCAGACAGTGAGAATGCTTTTAAAGAAGAGTTACCTTCTTTCATTCCAGTGTTTGGCCAACAATAATTTTAACTATAGAACAGTGAACACTAAACTTATGCTCACGTTTCATGGCTTGAATTGCAGTTGCACAGGTTTTATTGGCACAGGTCAACTTCAACTTGGGGCCCACAACTCGGGCCCCAGCACTTCAGCAGCTAAACACCACACACCCCCAGTAGGCTGAGAGAGAGAAAACTCATGGGCTCAGCTAAAGATGTTTTAATAAGTAAAAAAGGGAAAGAGAAAACAAGTGATGCAAAAACCAGTTGCTCACCACCAGTAGAACAACGTCCCCAGTAACAGCAGCCCTATCTCCATAGGAGCTGTTATGAAGAAAATTAACTCTATTCCAGCCCAAACCAGTACACTTATCCAAACAGAATTATGAAACACCTGCCTGTATACTAACCTGAGCACAAACCCATGCAGTATTTGCAAATAACAATAATGCATTTTCAGTTAACGTTGACTATATGGATGATTTTATTATTAAAAATATTTCCATATGAAAGCATAGACTTCGAGGCATTAATTAGGTTTTTAAGGAAATCAGCCATTAGGTAATTAGGCAAATCGTGCTTTGGCTAAAGGATGCAAACCCAACATTAAGGATAAATATTATTTGGAACATTCAAAATACATTCCTGTGTGAACAGGGAAGAAGAAAGGCAGAAAAAAAGATGTGGTCATGGTCCACAAATAGAAAAGTTCTGAAAAAAATATAGTAATGTTTACGGCAGCAGTGATTAATTCATGCTAATTTTGACAGATGTAAAATTATGTTTAGTGGAAGAGATTGTGTACCTTCCTTGTACTCACAGATAAGTTCCAAAAATATCCTTAAAAAGACAGTGAAGCTTAATGACAATCTCTTACACCTGAAAATGAATGAAGGCCTAAGAAATGGAAGAAAGTCTTAGAATATGTTATAATGCCAATAGCAAATAGTGTCTGCTTACTTGTCCCACTGGCTGAAACACGGCCTTAAAGATGAAGTGTCAATAAACTATGTTGAATTTCACAGTATCAGTAACTTGCTCATTGTATTACATTTCAAGAAGTAGTAAGTATTAAAAGACAGGTGATTAAAACGTTTACGGAGTACAAGAAATTTCTAAGTGGCTGAAGAAACTGAGATGATTGGGACTGCTTATTTATAAAAAAAAAAAAGAAATAGACACACCAGAGGGAATATATTTGAGTCAGATAAAACAACAGAAGTTGCTGAGAAGGTCAATAAGGAACTTCTGTTTACCCTCTAACAATACAAGAACAAAAACGTTTGATGAAATAGAAAAGCAATATACTTTTACACAGTTTGCAATTAACCTGTGGAGCTGGCTGTCACGAAATATCAGTGTGCTCAAGAGTTTAAGAACCTTTGAAAAAGAGATGACATTTTATCTGAGTAATGAGAACACCCACAGTTAATTTAGTAAAAAAAAAAAATGTTAGACAGGATGCAAACATCCATACTTCAGGATATTAACCAATTTCCATCGAAAAGATTGAAAAGAATTTTAGTCTGGGAAGATCTTTTAAAAATTCTCTGTGCATGTCACAGTTAATTTTGTGGTGGCCACAGCCAGACAGACACTTTACTTACAGTAAAGCGCAGAGATTCCTTCTGGAAGGCTTTAAGGGCTGTAATTTACTATTAGTTTCATATTTCTATTATTTTCTGGATATCAGAATTTAATCAGACTTTTATACAGTAGAATTAGTCTCCAAAAGCTCAAGACTAAAATAGAGTCTTAACACATGCAAGATTTTGGTCTCGGTTTTGCTTGCTGCTTACTACAAGGGAAATAATATTTCACTTTTTCTTATCAATACAATTCACTATTTTGCCTATTGTGTCTCTTACATTCTTTGACGTGACTTTCTCCTGTGACTATTCTTACTCTAAACTTTTTGTTACTGAACAGAATGGAAGCTTTATTCAGTCCATTCTCTCTTTCCATGATGTTCCATTGTCTGGTTGTTTTGTAAAGAATTGTAAATGCGAGAAACTGTTCATTAAAATAATCCTTTCAGTTCCTACATCCTTCAGTTCTACAGATACACACACACACACACACAGAGTCACACATTGTACCTGCAGTTACCAAGCCAAAAAAATAAACTTTCAGAAGTCTGCTGTAGCCTACACAGAGATGTTCAGCTTTTTGCTCTTTTTTTTTTTCTTAGTAAAAACTAAAGGTAGAGAGGGGAGGCGAGCCAGGAAAAAAACAAGATATAGTAAAAAAAAAAAAAAGAAAGAAAGAAAGAAAAAAATCAGTATTTTTCCTTGTTGAGCAGAAGGGAAAGGACTTCAAAAGTCATTTCAGAAGGTGAAAGGCTTGAACAACCAGCCAGAATTACTGATGTCACACTGCTTTTCCTTGTTGAAGCCAAAGGCTTGACCCTTAGCCTTTCATTTCCCAAGCAACTGACTTAACTCCAACCTATTGAACTGTTCTGGAAATGGTTGTCTAACAATTTAATCCAGTAAAATAATTTGAATAGCTAACTAGGAGCTAGGCACAGAATGGGACTGACCCCATAAGTGGGGTTAGGATGCTTGCCTGTTGTACAGGATGACTGGAGGCTTCTGACTATGACTCCAACTCTGCCTTTTTCTCTGGATTGCTGGTTATTCAGTTCTTGGGAAAGAGATGCTGAGGTCTCCAAAGCACACGTGCTAAGCTGCTGCTCTGACTTACCCTTTTCAAAAGTCCATCTCTAATGACGTTTTATGGAAAGCAGACTCCCAAGACTAAATGACTATCTCTGTTGTTGTTTCTTAACATCACATTTATTCTGAATGTAAATGAGAGTATCTGAGTATTTGATGAAATTATCATCGAAACGACATGTTCTGTAACCCCATTAAATCTGCATTTTCAGATAAAAATATTCTGTTCGAAAATTCCCACATGGCTTTTATAGTTAATACATCCTGTTTTCTTGTTTTCTCTGAGAACACCTAAAACAACAAATTGCACTCTGTATTTTATAGACTCAAGAGCTCTATCCCAGTGTTCATGACCCCGTATATTCATGTCCTTCTCCTCTTTGTAGTATACACACTTTGATTAATATTATAAAGAATAACCATCAAACACAGCATCCAGATAGAAAACACTGGAGTCAGATTCTAGAAGTTTCAGTGCAGCCATGGTCTCAATACAATTAAGGCGCAATGAGTTGATTAAAAAAAACCTGCACGTGCTCACACAAGTGGTCACTGAGGACCCAAACTCTTAACATGTCCAGGCAAATAAGTGGAAGGTAGATAGATACACAAAAGCTGTCTGTGCCATAACACCTCCCCAGCAGAGAATGTTCTCAACATCCCCTTTGGATAGTAAGGGAGGTACATTAATATAGGGAGATGGCAGAAATAACCTTTTTCAGCAAGAGTCAGTTTTCTATTTTGCAATTCTTCTGTTATCTCACCACACACAAAATTCCCCTGGTTTGCAGGAGTTAAGTACCACTGAACATGAAGAAATTGGTGAGGTTATGCCTGCTATGAATTTTGAAAAAAAAGTAAATCTTTTATTCTGGACTCTGCCATTTCCTTTGGAAGAAAATCGGAGTCTTTATCACCACGTGTACAACCAAGAACCATGTAATTAGTCAAAAGCATCCTTCTTCAGCTTATCATCAAACCATCTATCATGTAAAGCCAACTGGGTGTGGGGAGATGAACAAAGATTCTCTCCATCCCTGCTGCTGCCTCTATGGGGACTCCATTTTAAACAAGCTTCCTGGGGATGCTCCATTAGCTTAAAACATATTGTTTAGCTCTTCCTTTTTTTGTTGCTGTTTTTATTTTGTTTTCCAGCCAAAAATCTTCAAAAGCTTTTAAACAACAGTGGGGCCGGGCGAGATTGTTGTTTGAATTTCAAAAGCAGAAAAATCAGCAGAGAGTCTCCTGTACACATGATTTCTTTCATTCCCTATTTCTTGCATTAAGTCAATTACTTAATGGACAGAAAGTTATTTTAAAATCCTTCAGAGTGTGAGGCAGCTGACAGAAAAATCTCCCTAAGCAATGGAAAACAATGTATAAATAATAAGAACCTAATCATTCCCTTTAATGAAAAACTGCTCACAAGGGAGGAAAGATACGCATGCATATGCACTAAAATTAAGTCATCCTACTTACATGCTCGTGTCCCCGTGAAGCATGCTCTTCAAGCACCATTCTGAAGCTTAAATGCTGCTGTGCTTCATGATCCAAGACATATGTAGGGAGAAGACAGTGCTGTACTCGTGTCAGCTCATTTTTGGCAGCTCTCCTGACTACAGAAAACAAGAAACTTTCTCCTGCTATTTCTGTCCTGACAAACTCTGCAGAAACCAGACACCTCTTCCCCCTGCAAAGAAAATTCCAGCAACCTCCAGCCCAATCAAAGAAGACCCAAATCAGCTGGGGAAGCCTGATAATCACATACTTGGGTACAGGTGTGGAGAAGGCGAAATGAACCTCAGCCTCCTTTGGTATGCAAGCCCCCTTTAACACAGGTGCAGTCTCTGGCTAATCATCTTGGACATGGAAAGTCCAGCTCTAAAGCCTAGTCATATTAGATGGAGTAGAAGTTGTTTTGTAGGTTGAATTATTGGCTAGAATAGTACGCGGCGGCAGTAAGTTACTATTATGAGAAAACATTGATTGAAAACTTCACAAATCTTCAGAAAGCAAAGCTTGACCTCCTGTCCTCCCCCAAATTATCTTTTTTTATTCACATGGAATTTACATTGAATTTCAGCCTATTTCGGTCAATTCAACCTCACCAATAGATCTTGTCATTCTGCTTATGCTTTCTTAGTGTCCAAGAGCGGCAGCTGTTTTCTTGGCAGAGTCACAGGTTATTCCCTAACACCTCGTTGAGCTGCAGTTCCTTCCTCCACAGAATGAGCAGGTACTTTCCAAAACAACTTTATGCAGATTGTTTAAATTCTGTCCACGTCTTGCTTGATGAGGTGAATGCTTGACAGGAATACCTTCTCAATTACCACATTTTGAGCCATTCTTAACTCATCCAGGAGTTGCACCAGTGGGTTCACCGTAACCATATAAAAAGCGTGACTACTGAGTCATGGAGTGCACCTAGGGCAGAACATTTAGGTTTAAACTCATTACAGGAAATATTGGCTTAAATAATTTGCCTTTTTTCTACAAAATGGTGAGGATTGCAGGTGGGCCAGGGGGCATGAGGAGGTAAAATTGGCATCTGTAGGATGAAAGAAGGTGGAAGGTAATGTTCTTCAAAAGCATGCTGTCCACAAAGGAGTGGAGGTGTCTGGGAGATGAAGTTTCCACTTCAAAATGTTGATGAAGCGTCTGCATGTCTTGAGTCCTTTCAAGCAAACAGAGGAGCTCCCACTGACTTCAGTAAGTTTTTATCCCTACCCTCCTTTTCTAAAATGTGTAATTACTTGGTGCCAAAGATCCAATAAAAGCAGTATTTGACCCAAAGCTGTTCTCATTGGGGTATTTTGGGGCTGTAAAATGAGTGTTATAAAGGAGTTTCTGTTTCTTACCATCATACCTAGTTATGTAGTGAAATTACTTAAATTACTTCTATGCTCGAAGACCTGTTGAACACACCAGCCCCGTGTTCATTTTGCACAGAATATCTGGAGGTGTCTTGGTTTTTTCTCACTTAATCTGTTCGTGCTAGAGAGGTCTATTGCATCCTCTACCACCCTCCTTTTAAGAAGGTGAAAACAGCATTTCATTAGTAGGTTTACAATGCTCAGAAATCATTCTTCATGGAAGAAGTGCAAAACGACCCCAACCAATTAACTACTGTGCTATTTTGTTCGCTAAATTCTCCTTTAATAGAGTGCCCAGGTGAAAAGGAGTCAAAGCTGCTGTAAGGTTTAGTACATTGCGCATCCTCTGAATTTATGAAGTGATAAAGAAAACCTTTCCAGTCTGAACACAGCTCTCAGAATCCCCTCAGTTGTTGTAGTTGCCCCAAATGCTGTTTAGCCCAAGTTTCCCCTACAGCTAGACTGGTTACTTGTGATATTCTCCTGCCTGCTTGTTTTACTAGCAGGCATCCCACCGTTGGGACCTTATTCCCCGTTTGCTCATTTGATCGTGTATAACATACTGTATTTGGTTAAGGAAGCTTTTTTGTTATTAGAAAAAGCACAATTCCTTGTATCATAGTCTGCCAGATGTATTGACAATACAGTCATCTAAACTTGTGCTTGCAATATATATATAATGAACATTTATGGAGCCTAGATAAGAAAACTGCCTTTTCCCCACTATTGCATCTAGTTTACAAAACAATATTAAGCTAAACGATAAATCAGAGACAGCTCTGACATAATTCTAATTGTTATTTGCTTCTCCTGAAGCATTTTCTTACAAGCTGAATTTAGAAGATTTCTCCACAGCCCTTTTCAGATTGCTCTGAAAGACAGTTAAGCAGATGTTGCTACGGAAGAACAAAGGCAAATGTAATTTTACTCAGGAATTCGTGTGCCCTGTGAAGAGGGGCAGAGATAGCTCAAGCTGGTGGTGCTGCTGAAGTTTGGGGAAGCTTGGCCTAGTACAGCCCCAACGAAGATGCTTAACCCCGAACTTGCAATAAAAAAGGAGCATTGGCCAAAAGGGGCTTGGATCCTGAATAGAAGAAGTGAAACGGGGTTTCTCCTTTGGCAAAAGGTTCCCCTCTTTGGTCATTTTTGTAAAGGAGCAGAGTCTGTGTTGGAGACATTTCCCTCTACTATCAATTTCTAGTGATTTTAATTAGTGCAGAACAAAAACTGGTGAAAAAATGGCTGAAAAACAGTTGAAATAAGTACAAAGGTGAGAAGCCTGAGAAAACACCTTGTCCGTTTTTCTACTTCATGAAGTCGCACGACTCAGAAAATCAGCTCAGCAAATGATGTAATTGCAAACAGCCCTCCCAACCCACCTTGTCTGGTGGGCCAGGCCAGCGTCACACTTGCTTATGGGAAATCTTCCCGTCGATTCATTTAATTATACAGCATGTTTGGCAGTTATACTGGCCAGTCTTTCAATATTAAATTGCCCAGTTGTCCAAGCCATTTAATAGTTGACATTGATAGTAGCAAGAGTGTGTTTATGCAACAAAGCTACATGCTTTGGTAGATTGTTTCTGCTTTGAGAACTTCAGATTTCCTTTCTTCCAAAAGCACAATATTTCAGGCATCAAAGACATTACTGCAGCTTAACACAGGGCTGCACAGCAGCTGATTGTTGGAAACTGTTGGATCAGTTTTAACAAAAAAAGCAAATGCAAACTGATGGAACGTATCTTTGCACTATTTAATTACCTGCAAAATAGTGTCAAATCGTCTGACATTTTTCGTGCCCTGCCAACAACCTGATCCTGACTTCAATGGGAACCTGAGACCTCTGTATTGATCTGTTCATTACTCCCGCCTGGTACCCTCTTCCTTTTCTGTCAAAATATTGCTTGATTATTCTTCTTTTACACAGCTGATACATCTATTATGCAGCTTAAACAAGGCACATTCTGGTTCTACAAACAGCGATACACATGCTCAGCTTTAATTTGCAACTAGGCCATGGAACTCAAAGCTGTTTCAGTTTAAGAAACAGCTATCCAAAGGATTGGGTCCACAGCTATGTGAAGATAAATATCAGAAACATAAATGAAAATACTTGAGCATATGCGCAGCTTACTGTGGCATTACTAAGTCATTAGGGGTGATTGCTTGTGCCAGCAACCTAATATAAACATTAGATGATTTTGCATCTCCCTGATTGATCAGACATTTGTTAGGGATGATGAGATGAATTTCATACTTCCATACAGCCTGAAAAAAACTAATAAAATGGAATAGGATGGTATAAAACAGAGAAGACCTTCCTCTGAATCCTGAAGGTCATTTCTTCATGAATACAGAAATACACCATCTCTTGGTAAAAAAGTACAAATATATTCTGTAACATAATGCTCTGTATTTATATTTTAAACATTTTAATGAAATATTAAACAGATGCAGTTTGAGATCCTGTTATTAAGCTATAGGAAAGGTCATGAGAGCAGAGAGACTGCAATAACTACTCTGAACAAAGTAGCTGGTTATTCAGTAAGAATGTGAAGTTTTAACCTGGAGCTGATACGCAGTAACAAAAAACCATAAAATCATAACTTTCTTATTTTCTGTAAGTAATCTTTTTCTTGTGGAGGGTAAGGGTGTTGCTTCTTTAAAGTGTATGCTCTCAAACTCATCTCTTTCTTGTCCTTTATTTTCCTTTCTAGCCCTTTATCTTCCTTTCTAGCCCCTGTTTTTTCCTCTGCATTCTCCCCTCCCCCTAATTCTCTTCAATTTGATCTCATCCATATGGTCTTAGACAAATTGGCTGCAAAAGATCTGGGTAAGGTGAGCAGATGTCCTGTGAAAAAAAAGTCATCAGGGTGTCCATTTTTTCCCCATTTCTTCATATTGCACCACTCAGTTGCACAGTAGGGGAAAAATAATAGGCAATTTACATAGAGAAACCCTTGGTAAAAATACCAGAAAAGAAACTTTTGCAATAGTTTGTCAAAATTAAAAAAGAAAAACAAAAACCAGTGTTCATTCTTTGCAGTTATGCCAGCAGGTTGTCTAAAACATCTGCTCTGGTAATATGTCACAAGAAATAGCCTGTGCAGGTTAGGCCAGTACATAATAGAAGTAAATGTATTTTTAAATGCCAGGTTTTAAAAGAAGACAGATCTGCTTGGTATCTCATTATAAGGGAAATGGCTTTTCATGTCACCCCATCAGTAGTTGCACAGCTTTGGGGAAAGTTTCAAAGGTTACGATCTGTAGCTTTTAACTCTTAACTAGGTTGCGATTTTTCCCCTGAAAAAAAAACTCCGGATGGTTTTAATTCTCAAGTAATAAACTTGATTCTCTTTTTTTGTCTTTAAAAAATAAAAAGTAATTTGCATTTTATCTGCATATGGTAAATATTCTTCCTATTTCTGGACATGAAAAGCCCTCAGGAACATCATGTGGGGTTCCCACTGTAGATGTTTGCTTCTCTGCATGTTCATGTGCACAGACACACATGAATCTCTAAAGTTTTTTGGGGCTGATTCTGACTTAAAGGAAGCGTAGCATTGAAGTAAAATCACTGCTTTCCCTAGCAGTGCCTAGTCACAGTAGTGAAGCATAAATTCAGCTTTCAGAAAGCTTCGGCTGTCTCTGAAGACAGCAGATAGATCTGTCTTAAGTCCAAAATCCTTGCATAAATCTGCATGTTTTGGACCCAAATGCAATAAGTCACTAAAATGTGTACTGAATTTAAGTATGCTTGCACATGCTTGTACAATTTGACCAAAGGAGAGATATTTAAGCACGCACTCATGTGATTTACTAAATCGTGGATTATCCAGCAAAGTACAAAAACCTTTTAGGTGATACAAGGTTCCTGACTGAATTCAGCATTTAAATACAAGATTCTCTAACAAACGTGTGATTCCTTGGAATTACTTATGATCTTCAGTTATGCAAGTACTCACAGATTTTGGTGAACTAGATGCATATCATTAAATATACAACACCAATAGGCATTAATTTCATTTTGCTTACGCTTGTTGTAAGCGTATAATAAAAATAAAATAAAAACCACACTGACCCAAGAAAGAAGGCAATATCTTTCTTGGTGCACTATGATTATCTCTGGAGTCAAAGTGTTATCAATTCAAACAGTTGCTCATCAGAAACACACAGATATTTTCACCAGGAAGTCAAATATATGTATTTCTAGTTAAAAGCTTAGAGAAAGCAAGCCCAGAATAGAAGTAACCTGCACTATTTTTCATTTACTACAGAGAAGTCCTTACTCTGCCCATTTTGGATAAGGGTTTTAAAGCCATCCCAGCACACTCTTACTAACTCTTCTGGAGTGGCTCCAACTCTAATTTTTCACAGGCAAAAATCCTTTATTGTGAAAGCTTTTGAGTCTATTCCCTTGTAAGTATGTCCAAAATACTAAAAGTCAAAATATTTTCTTTTAATAAGATGACTGTTTCTTCCTGCTTGAATTCACTCTTGATAGAAACTGAAGAGAAAAAGCTTCCACATCTTTCATATGTACAGGCTAACCCCTTATATCTCATCCTTTTTTAGTATTTTTTAAAATAAAGTACCATTTCCTATGCTGAAAAGTTGAACATATTTTAAAAGCATGATTAGGAAGTGTGAGAAATAAGGAAAATGAATGATGAGGTATAAAAATGTGTCAGAAATAAAGGGCCTGATTATCTGAGAAGGGTTCTGCTTTGCATTGATATTACATAATAGTACTCTGGTCTGAACTACTCTCAATTTCTTAACCAAATTACCCTTTAAATTACCAAGCAAGGGCCATATGCTTCCCTTATTTATGCTGCGCATATCTCAGATTTTCACTTAATTTAAACAAGAGAGACATGAGAAGTGTCTCTTTAGTTTAAAGGAAACCCATGGGCACTTCTTTTAGTGCAATTTTCTGAAAGTTACCCCACAGTGAGAAACGCTTTTTCACAGAGTCCTCCTGATTTCTGACTCAGTCTAGAAGTTATTTCTTTTTAACTGCTTTACACCAGCATCTTTCTGGTCAAGGGCTAGTCAAGACTCCTCCTCAGTGCCTCACAATGGCTACTTTCTTTCCCAAAGGACAGTTATGGTTGGATGAATAGCATCTGAGACAAGAAAAAGACTAAGATTTAGAAATGAACTTCAATTTGCTCCTAAACTTAATTTCATTCATAACCCAGCAAGACCACGAAGATTAATAGTGTGCCTGAAATTACGCATAATGTTTAGGTAACTCACTAAATCTGGGTTCCTTTTCTTGGAAAACAGGAACTGAGCTTAGCCAGTTGCATAAATAACATTAAACTGTTGGGGAAGCTTGTTGTGCTCCATTTCTTGCCTCCACAATACCATTTCCTACATGCAGTTCCTGAAAAGGTTAATAAAAGTAGCATAAAAGGAGCATAAACAGGCTGAATAAGGATTTAGCTGCAATGGTTTCTGGACAGCTAGAGGTTGGTCATGACTAAGTAGACTTCTTGAGGAAATAATTACTGTGGATGTAGGAAGAGGGAAACAATAGCTATCTACTTCAAGAATTTATCAGAGGATAATATGTGAATCCTATTAAATCTTCCAAAATGGTGACACGGAGTACACCTATTTCCCTGCCTGACTTATGCTAGGTCAGAGAAAACAGGAGGACATTAATTCTTGGTGATTTCTATTTGAATGTGAATGTGGGGTGGTCATGTTGTAGGTGAGACCAAATTCTCCAAATCTTTCTGTGAGGAGCTGACCTGACACACTCTTATCAGGAGAACTAGATCAACACCTACTAATTAATGCAGACTTTGTAAGACAGAAAGCGTCTACAAGTACATCTGCCCATGTAGTAATGAGACGATCCAGCTCTCGGCTTCTCACACACTCAGGGACAAATAGTGAGTGGAGAGAGAGAGAAAGATGCTTTTTGAGTTCAGTGGCTCCTTTTAATTCAAGGACTAGCCAAACAAAAAGGAAACTGTAAAGAGAGAGACACTGAGATTTGGAGGAGAAAGAGGCATTCCTGTTGGTCGGCTTTGCAGATTTCTTTTTTCTGTATCAACGTAATTTTTCAGTTAGCTAAAGCAGAAGGATATTTTCGGACAACAGTTTTGAAGGTTCACTGTCCCTGAGTTTTAACTTGAGGAACAGGGTGTATCTATATGGGATTGCCAATAATCTTGATGTGATAATTGATGTTTTTAGGCTTGAGGGGTTTTGTTTGGGGCAATGATGTGGTTTTAGGCTTTGGTCTATGAGCACTGTTCTGAGGGCCCGAAGCAGCCTGGTCACATCTTATAACAGACTTCAGGAAGACAGCCTGTGCTCTTCAACGTATCACAGAGGTCAAGGGATATAGTTTTGCATCCTACTGACAAGAGCCTAAGTGAGTCTTAGGACAACATACAGCATTTTGTTGGCACCCAGACTCAATCCACGCGGGGAAGGAGATAAGGGGCGATAGCATATCTTTGCAATAAGCAACCTAACTTAAACTGTATTAAAGCTAGCAAGGCAAATCAGCAGCAGAAGTCTGAATTTCAATAAGTCCAACAACAGGCTTTTACACACAATTTCTCTCTGCCACTTTTGCGAATTACCTGTCATTTACTATTTTTCTATTCACTCACAGCATTCAGTTGCAGGAATGAGTGCTTTGTGCCCACTCTGGAAATCTGATGGCAAAAGGCCAGTTCTGTGAAACACCACAAAAATACCACCAACAATCATTTAGTGTTTTATCTTTCATTTTTTTTGTTACTCCGGCTTACCAGGTTCAGTTGCCTCAAGCAACACTCTGGTAGATAGCAGAGATCTCCATGCCAGATCTAGACACCCACGTTGCCATTCTCATTTTCATCCTCACCAGACCTTCAACCTTCCTCTTTCATCATCCGTGTTCAGTATAGATACTGGGATAACACTGTTTGTGGTAGTGTTTGAGTAGTGATGGGCGTGTTTATGCTCCTCATATGACATCTGTCAAACACGGCTGCCGTAGTTATTTCAACACAAAAAAATTAGTTTGGTTGTGACGTTCAGTTTCAAGGGCTAGCGGAGAAGAATGGCATTGGAAGGGCTCAAAAAGGATGAAAGGAAGTTAAAAAGTGTCTGTATGTTTTATTGGGTCTAATATACTAGTTTCAACACTTAGCAGGTTCATTCAGTGTGGATCTGTGGTGCTGCTGCAGCACCCATGCAAACCACTTGGTCTTTCCTACCATGACAAAAATCTCCACCTAATGTACAACAGGCCTTGGACTTTTCGTTTTGCATGTGATCAAAAGAAGAAAAACTCCTCTCACTCTTCATGCAAATCAATATTATGGCAGGTGAGGCATCATTTTGTGGCTGTCCTATCGAGTACCCTGTATTCTGTACAGTATTTCTATAGTAATTCTTTTGCTGTCTTCTGTTTCAAGTCCAGGATGACATACATAAGGCACAGGATGAGGATCTGTGAACCTCCATCACATGCATGTCACACCCGCACAGATGACAGGATTATCAACCTCTGATGGCAGAATTAATTTTATTAACCTTATCTGTAGCGGAGGCAGAAAATATGCAGGTGGTGAATAAATAGAAAGAAGAGATAATGGAATTACTCAGCCTCATTAAATGGCTACACATTGTGCTATTTAGTAATGCACTCAATAGCCAGGTGTCTTGAAGAGCAGGTACAATAGATTATTAACTGTAGGGGGACTGCACACATAAAGGCATCACTATTAAGGGGATTCAATGCATTCTGCTCAGCACCATATGCATAGAGACATAAAACAGTTATTATTACAACATTATCCCAGCTTGTCTAACACAGCTATCCCTATCCTTTCACTCAGCCCTCTTTTCTCTCCTTTCCTCCCTTTTCTTTTTGCAGACTCTAAATCTACAAAGGAACCTAACAAAATCTTTCCAACTGAAATCTCACACCTCTCCACCCTCCTTAAGAAAGGCGCGCGTGCTATCAACAATACACATTAATCAGTTATAAATGAAAGTAATAATAATCTGCCATGCTCTTCTGCCTATTATCATAAGTAGCATGAAATGATAATTTAATAGGATGCAGTACTTCACTCCATCAATATAAGTATCCAAGCAGCAAAGCACAAACACTAACAAGTGTGCAGCACAGTCAATTCTCATCGCATCCCCAGGACCTGGCTCATTTTTCATCAGCGGTAATGCCAGCTTGCCAAGTCACAGAAGGGAGGAAGGAAAGCTGTGACTTCAGCCTCACCAACGTGTAGTGGGGAAGAGGGCTGAAACTCCATCAGCAACACTGGCCTGAAAAGCTGTAGTGATCCCATGGTGTCACCAGCAGGGACCCCTACTATCATCTTCTGCTGCTACTGTTGTGGGTTTTTCCAGTCCCGTACAGCTGCTGAGAACAGCTGGCTCTTCCTTTTCTCATCATCTTATCTCACCTTGGAAATGAAGATTATCTCACATTTGGCTCTTAAAGTGGGAAGTGCCACAACTGCATGGAGCTGCCATAGTCAGAGGCTGGCTGGCACACACCATTGCTTTGCTGGAACCCCATTTGCAGCTTGGCTGTCCCTTTGTCAGGCTATTACCATGGTTCTCACTTGTGCACACCTTCATTCTTACACATACTGGCTCACCAGCTGAAAACTTTCATCCTGATGAAGTTGGCTGGAAATTATCAAAATGTTCTGTGGGAAATGCAGTTTCCACAACATAAATATTTACCATGGTGAAAGATCTCTTTAAAATAATAGAATAATTTAGGCTGGAAAAGACCTCTAGGATCATCTAGTCCAACGTTCATCCCAACATCTCCCTGACCCCTAGACCATGTCCGAAGCACCACATCTGCTCGGTTTTTGAACCCTTCAGGGATGGTGACACCACCACTTCCCTGGGCAGCCTGTTCCAATGCCTAATTACTCTTTCAGTAAAGAACTTCTTCCCACTATCCAATCTAAACCTCCCCTGGTGCAACTTGAGGCCATTTCCTCTCGTCCTATCATTACTAATTTCAGAGAAGAGACCAGCACCAGCCTCGCCACAACCTCCTTGTAGGTAGTTGTAGAGAGCAATGAGGTCTCCTCTCAGTCTCCTCTTCTCCAGACTAAACAATCCCCGTTCCCTCAGGTGCTCCTCATACGACATACTCTCCAGACCCCTCACCAGCTTTATTGGCCTTCTCTCCACCCGCTCCAGCACCTCAATGTCCTTCTTATCCTGTGGTGCCCAAAACTGGACACAGTGCTCAAGCAGAACAAAATGGAAGTGCTTTCTTACAAGGAAGTTGTGGCTTGTATCTCATTCACCTGTCTCCTCGGGAGACTCTGTCCTTTGAGGGTTATTGCGGCCTTTCCTCCGCTGTGACTGACAATTCCTGTATTGGAGGTCCAGCCCAGCTCCTAGAGCCACAGAGTTGAAGGCAGCACTTGGCATCCAGCTTCTGCGTGGCATCCCGGCAGCTGCCAGATTAATACTGCATCAGGTGACAATGTAAATGTTTCCACATTCCAAAGTGGATTTTTTTTTTTTTTTTCTCCCAGCTGACAGCCCTGGAAATGATTTTTCAGTGGATTTTCATTTTTGGGGGGCTGTCAATACACTTGGAATAATAATATAGGAAGACCAAAAACTTGATGCCAGGATCCTGTGTTTATTTTAACTTCAGTGAATAAAACCATGCCAGTGGGTCCTCTCCGTAGCAGTTCACAAGTTTGCCTATAAAGAATCTCAGAATTGCAGCATGGTAGGGGTTGGAAGGGACCTCTGGAGATCATCTTGTCCAACCCACCAAAATGTATGTTGCAGTGGTTGGAAGATGCCTTGTCCTCACCACATTTTAGTAGGCAAAAAATGGAAAACCCCATACAATTAAAAAAACTGGGAGCTCAAAAAGCTAAATTTTGTCTATTTTTAATTTTCCGTAAAATTTCATTTTAAATTAAATTCAAATTTAATTTTAGTTTTCATGCAAAAATTTTCCATTGCATAATATAAAGGTCTTAGTCTAGATCTGGTAAGACTAGTAATATCTGGTAATATTATACTCTAGATAAGTACTAACAACATTATCATAGATGCTACCTAGTCATTCAGCCAGTAAGTAGAGCTTATTTTGTATTTTCTGCTTGAAAGGAAATTCCCAGAGGATTTTAGTCTGTGAAAGGCTGGGCAACAGTGCTCAAATATAAAAGAATTGGTTTAATATGCTTGGAAAAGGGCAGATGAGACTCTCTTGCTCCACTACACATGGAGGAAAACTAAGGCATAAAGATATAAAATGACTTCATAATCTCAGAAATGAGAACTGTGAACATTTAACTTCTTTTTGTTTATCACTCCAACCACCTGGTAATCCCAGCAGCTAACCCAAACTTTTGGCTAGATGAGGAAAAAGTGTTTCTTCTGGAAAGCCATTCTTGCGTTACATGCTCAGTATGTAACCAAGCGGTTGTGTCAAGTGGAAAACAATTTTTGTGACAACTTCTTCTGCACCATTCTCTCACAGTGCTCCAAACTTTATTATATGTAATGACATATTATTGAGACATCAAACCACTTTCAGCAGCCACTACAATCCCTTTTTGACTTCCCATTTCCATCATATGACTCTGATTTTAAAAGGAGAATTTAAAATAGGCACTTCCTTTTTCATAATGTCAGTTTAACGTGTCCTGCCTTGATGACTTCAACACGAAGCAACCTTAGCTAATTCCACTGCCATAATGACAGCTAATACTTAACATTGTTGTTTCATATTATTTTTAGGTTTCTTTATAAAGAAATTGGTTCAACCCAAAATAGTTACTGGTTGCAAGATTCCACAGGGGAAGAACGACTCAGCATTTAGTGCTGATTTTGGATGCTTGGCTTCTGGATGAAGCCCATCTGTGGTCTACCAAAGAACTTTGCCAACATCACTGCTACTAGAGCATTATGGAACATTGCACACCAATGTACCAGCTCCACTTGGTGGTGTTCTGTGCCACAATTAGAATCATTGAGGTTGGAAAAGATTGATTGTTACTACAAATGGGGGTTGGACTCGATGATCTTTGGAGGTCCCTTCCACCCCCTAGCATTCTATGAAATAACCCCTTTAAAGCTATCTCTTGTCCTGCTGACAACTCGGTGTTTAGCCTTAGCCATTCACCTAAAGGAAAATTTCTTCCCAACCTGATGCAATTCTTTTTCAAACAGATTTCCGTGTGTTACTGAACCCAACACATAACACGGAGGATTTTCTGTGTTGTATGCATACATTGACATAGCTAATTGGTGGAGATTTTGACACCGACTGAGGAAGTGGCACAGAAGCATAAGTCTGAAATAGCACAGCCCTGACATGCAGAAGACAAAAGTAAATCTAATGATGTGTTAGTATTCAGCTGGGATCCACCCATTTCATGTGGAATATGCTGATGATGTCAAAATGGCCCCTTAACATTGCTTTCCCTCTCCAATATGTAAAAAGAAAGCAAAAAAAAATACATGTTGCAAAGTTCCTAAGGAAATCTGAGCAAGTTGGACTGTAGCAGAGGTACCGTTATGTTTAACCCGGGTCCTGCCTTTACGATCATTGCGATGGGCCCGTCTGTGTTCATACTGGTCTGTTCACAGCACAGACAAAGAAAAGTTGCTGTGTACTCCGACAAAAGGAAAAACCACCACGCACCTCCTTTACTTTCTCCTGCAGTTGCCATTCTTATGAGCTAGAAGAATCATTTTAAATGGTGGTAGTTGAATTCCCTGTACTCAGATCGATGGGCAAAAAGATTGAGTAAGTCAATTTATATAAAGAATTTATATAGTATCTGTGTGGCTTCCAGTATTCTGTGTATGAACTAGAGTCATTGGAAACCTCTGAAGATATGCCAGGGCATATAAGCTTGTACAAGTGATTGTATCTATTCCTGTTTGGTGGTGTTGGCACTAACCATCAAAGCTCTGCTCTTCTGCTTCTACTCCATCATCTCACTTTGCTCTGAATTTTTGTCTTCTTCCATGAAGACATGAAGACCCATTGTCCATGAAGACCCATTGCCCATGAAGACCCATTTTAAAAGTCCATATGCTCACGTTCACAAGTTGCCTGATGCTTACACGCAAGCGTTATCTAGTGCACACAGGACAGCTATTGCAGGCCATGGAGCTATGTAGTCCTTCCGATGGTTTTAATTCATTTCCACTCTTGCTAGCTCCTCACGCTAGAATGTACTCCTTCAGGTACGTGTGGTCAAAACCACAGGAGTAAGTTAATACAAGTACAGATGCAAGTGGAGTTGCCCACCATGAAATGCAGAACTGGATGTTTTGGCTTCTCTGTTGAGATCCTTGCACATAATGCTGGCTGCTTTATTAAGCTTTCAGTGGTGTTCAACACTGCCCTGAAAAACATTCCGTCATTTCCAGCTAAACAAGAGTTTTCAGTAGAAAGGATTCTTCTGTGTCTTTCTGAGTTACTTAGACTACTTTTATTTTCTGCTTCTTTCCTTGTTTTCCTGGAGTACCATCAGGAGATGGCAGTGATAAATGCAATGCCTGCTTCTTTTGTGACATTAACACCATTAAAAGTAAGTTCTTATGAGCAGCTCATCATTTTCTCCCAGGGAGTCAGATAAGTTTTGCCACAATATGGATACTGTCAGCTTGTGAAACGATGATTTTCAGACTCCGTGCAGAAAGTAGAACCAATAGAAAAAGAAATCAGCAACAAAATAAAAACTTAAGGGAAATGTTGGGGGCAAACATGGACTCTCATTCACAACTGTTCTGGTGTTGCAAACAAAAAAACCAGTTCTATAAATAAATGAAGGGGAGTCCTCTACAGAATAAGGTTTTTTACCACTCCCAGCTCTCCTTGTTGCACCAAAAACGAACAATAAAAATCTCCAAAGAATGAAAGCTTTGCCAAGTTTGGATAGACAGCAGAAGTAGGTTCAGTGATAAGGTCAAAGCTTCTGCCCTGCCCTATTCGAGCTGACAGAGCAGCAAGAGAAAAAACAGCCACCTCTGTGCTCGACTAATGGGAAGACTGATCATGTTAAAAATATGAGCCCAAGAGCAAGAAGAAAAATACCTGTTAGTTTTATAAAATAAAGCCAGCACTTTATTATTTTTTTAATTGGTCTTGCTTTTGACAGAACTCCTGTCAATAAAACACTGTGAGCACTCTGAACAAAAGGTATTTCTTGAAGAATGTTGGTCAAATTTTTTTTTTTTTTTTAATGAAAATGTTATAACTCCAAAGCATAAAAGAAACAGTTTAAGTAATCTGATGGCAGGCTGTTCCCAAACAATCTCTCTGCTGTTGCTTTTTAGCTTTAATGTCACGTTTCTGCTTCTTCATTACAAGGACTCTTTTCTATCACATGTCGATGTACTGAATAGTAGGGTGGTATAAAGATGTTCAAAATGTTTTTGCACGAATGGCTTGCGCTGCCTTTCATTTTTAAATCTTACATTGAAAGCTAGTTACGGGCCACCTGGCTAGCCCAAGTAATCAGCACCTTTTCTAAGGAATGTTGTCTCCAAAGGAGTTTGATCTGCATTGCTGTGCACCCCTTTTTACACTTACTCGTGTACGTCTGGGGACATGGTTCTCGGTTCCTCACACAGAGACGCTCAAGAACCTCTAATCAATAAATTCACTGCTGCAAAGCCGCTCCCCTACTATAAGAAACACAGATAAACTTTTGGGAGGCTGTGAAGACCATCACAGTCAGCATTCGACTGTAGTTCTGCCACATGACAATAAAAGTGTGCTTAAAACAACTCTAAACACCTACAGCAGCTCTTCTGCGCAGGTAAAATGGGTCTGGACTAAAAATCCCATCCAATTTGGATTAACTGGGCAGTAGAGACTTACGCTTAAGTCACAGCGTGGTTTTAACTTGCTAGCTTGCATACGGGTGGCATGAGAGCCACAACCTGACCACCTGGAACTTGGTATCGTGCAAAACCTTTCCAAAAAGAGTTAAATACTTTGTAAAGATGCCTTTGCTGAACCCTGGCTTTCTCAGCTAGAGTGGAGCAAGCATGTTAATTAGTTCTAAAGCTGGAACTAATATACTTCTATATTGCATTTCAATCACCGTGACTTCTGCAGCACGTACCTTGCGTCATACCTATATCATTTTATTTATAATTTTATATATAAGGTCATTAGCTTCTAGCCTAAGAAGCCCTTGGATTCAGCAGTATCTGTGTAGTTAGCAACACCCAAAAATCTGTACTGTTGAAATTAGTTCACTTAGAACCACCTTTGCAAAACTTAGTGCTCCATTCAATACAATTCCTAAACCCCCATTTACATTAAAAAATAAAGAAAAAGAGAAAGAAAGATGTAATTACATGAAAGCGCTTACATGTATTACTAAATATTTGTACTTTTAATATTTTCCTCCAAATTTACAGATTAAAGAAAAAAAAATCTGCATCTGTTATTGAAGTAGTTAGTTTTGAACCTGTGGCTTTGATGGCTTATTTCAGTGATTCTCAAACTTTTTTGAACGACGCATGCTTGCCATCACACTTTAAATTCAAAACTCTACAAAGGTGGCATTGTTCTGCAATCCACTGAAGGCCATTGGTGGCTACAGACCACAGTTTGGGAACTGAGGGTTTATTCTCCTGAAAATAACTTTGTTGTACGAATGTAGTCTGCTGGGATATGGAATTGATGGCTTCGTTAATGGCTGTTGCCAGATGTTTAGTCTCCGTATTTTCATTCATTTTGTTTTGGAGCTAATTACCTACAAGATAGTTCTGTTTTACAAGACTGCTGCCAACCAACAAAGAAGAGAGTGCAAATGATGGTACAGCAATAGATGCTGTGCCGATGGGAGCTCAAGACCAGGCTTTTAATGATGGAGCACCTGGACTCTTGGAGCACCAAGCCCAACACAACCGCACATCCCCAGCAGCACTTCGCTTCAACAAAAGCTACTCCTCAAAAGTTAAAATTCCAGAGAAATTCATGCTCTGTTCTAGAAAATAATTCTTCTGGAGATAAACAGCAGAGCAATTATTGAGGAAGCATCAGGAAACATGCCTTGGTTGTTAGTGCATTTTGTACTTGGAAACCTCAGTTTTGGTTAAGAGGAGAAGGAAATGAACTCTCTTATTTATTGCCTGACCATTTAAAATGAAATGTATAGATAGTTGCACCTTTGATGTGCAACTTACTCTTGGATTTATTCTACATTTTAAAAGGTTCCAAAATAAAGGACAACACATTAATTTCTTTCATCTTCATTATTTATTTTTGCAAGCTGCTAAAGCTGTGCTTTATTTATTGCAAGTCATCCATACATAATTCACTGTAGTTTAGAAAACTGCATCTAACATTTTCACCCCAACTTTATAAATTGCATTGATTTATTTCTGTCTCTGAGGCCTACAACCATTTATTACAACAACAAAACATCCTCCAATTCTGGTGATCAAGGAACAAAGTCTACTCGTTTACTGTGTAGTGAGAATTGACAGATGGCCAAATGGGGTGATAGATTTGATTTTAATGTGTCTTAAGAGAGTAAATGAACCAAAGGCAATCTTCATCTCATGTGAAAAGTTGGATTTTTGTGTGGCTTTTCTGCAACAGTGAGGTGCAATTCTCACAGCACTTCATTGATTTTCCAATCAACCATGACCACTCAGATGGCAAAAAGCAGGGTCAAAGAATTTTTATAAAGTTGTTGGGGTTTTTTTTACTGTTTGTCTTGAACTGCACAAACAAACCTGAATGTACGTAACATAAAGTACTCTTCAGTGTTTTGAGAATTTTTTCACCTCCTGAAAAATCTTTACAGGTTTCACAGGTTATGCATTTTTAATTTTGCATCGATTGAAGAGGTTCTGTCATGAGAATCATTTACATCCTAAAGATAATGAGGATAAAATTTCCTCACATCTCCCCCCCTGTTATTTTAGCATATAACATTGATAACAAAGCACTTTGTAGTTCTTACTTTAAACTTCGAGCAGGGATAGATTCCCTATTTCAGGACATGAAGTAACAAAAGGAGCAATGCAATAAAACCAAACCACAGTAGACTGCAGTAGTAGGCTCAAAAAGCAATATATTTGTAGGTCCTTACGCATCATCAGAGATACAAAAAGTAATTGTACAGTGTGTGTACAACACTAATTGGTCTTTTGGTAACATCGTCGCAGGTTCAGTGAAATAGGGATTGTGTGCTGTACAAGGTATTAGTTTTCAGTCAGGTAACATGCCCCAAGGCACCTCTTTAGGTGGGTGATACCACCCAAAATGGTGAATAATGAGCAGGTGGACATGTACCTACCCTACACTCTGCCTCAAAACTGAAACCTTCTCTCTTTTCTCTTTTGAACACAGAGCACTTTGAAGTGTCTTTGTATCATGTCTTACAATGTGTTATATACAATCACTGCTTAATTAGCAATGGTTAGTGTTTTATTTGTGTTCGGCATAATCCAGTGCTTTGGCATAGCTTGAGCAGCTCACATAAAATCCTCCCTTCTGAGTAAGAAATTATGATCCTTCCACTGGCTGGAGAGGTAGGCTAAGTACTTATCTCTTGGTCTGTGGGGGGAATTTGGACATCTTCTCACATTTCCTACGCGCAAAACCTGATTTTTAAAATTACTTCACAGTTCAAAATCAAGGGCTGCAATGTGAAGTTTGGAGATGAGAATTGATACCCAGAAATAAATTTATCTCAAATTATCCACCTGCAAATCAGGTTAAGACACTTGAAGGAGAGTCCATAATCTTTACTCATTACCAGTCAGAAGACTACAGCTCTCAGTGTCCTATTGGTGAAATAAAACCACTCCACTTTTTATTTTTCTGATCCTAATTTTTCTGCTCACCCCTATATAATAATATACACTTTAATTTTTATGGTAACTAAACAGGGATTCAATATCTAGGCTCAGGTCAAGTCTTACTGCGCTCCAGAGCAGATGTATACCCTGACTGAACTCAAGAGGAAATGTTTGTGCAGAATAATCGTGAAACCAGACTAAGCATATAATTAAAAGATAATCTGTAAAAAATTAGAAATTTAAATACAGAAATGCATGCACAAGTTGTATTTCCTGACACATCTGTGCTTTTGACAGGAAGAGGAACGTTTGTTCCAGGTTCTTCATTTTGAAAAGTCTTGTACGTGCTCATCTTCCTGCTTCTCTCTGTTGCTGCTTAGTGCCTTGAGTCATATAAAAATAATTTTCACATCACATTCTAAGCAATACTGTTCTTCCTAAGAACATAGTTTATGTCACAATTCATTTGTATCCCGGATAAACTTTCCCAAATACTCTTTTGGAGACATGGACGTTGTTGTTGTTAATGTTTATTTACTCAATGATAATCTTTACAAATCCTTAACAAGCTGGATGTTACCAGTGTGTAATTTCTCATTTGCTAGTTAATCATCCTGATAAAATGCCTAGCCCAGAGAAGCTCCAGTAAATCAGTTATTGGTCACAGTAAATACTGGCTTAGAAGGAAACATCCTGATAATAAACGGAAAATAACACCATGCTGATAAATTGTAAACAACAAAATTTTTCTTATTATAAAAAGGGAAAGGAAAAAAAAAAAAAAGAGCAGCCTCATGGATCTGTGATGCCCGGGTGTTGCATTTGGTGATTCTCATGGTACAGGTTTCAAGAGAGAAGAGCCTGCGAGGGGGAAGCTAAACCCGTCTTATAAAATCATGTTTGGCAGGTGGGATCCATCCTTCTGTTGGTGGATTACAGCCTATACATTCATGTAAAAGGTTTTGGGTTTTGCTCCACCCACACCTTCACCAACCCTCTTTCTCTTTAAAGACAAAAAGCCATTGAAGAGTTTGCTGCTGCCAGTGCTGGGGGAATTTGATGAGCCTGGCTTAGAGAAGTGAAAACTCAAGAGACAGGGGATAACAGGCCTTAAATGATAATGAGATAGTATTATGAACAAAGGAAAGAGATTAATCAAGTAAGAGCCAAAGGACTGACAGTAGGCAAGAAAAATATTGAATAGGAATTGAGAATGTTCCGATGATAAAGTCAGGAATAGGGCTGACGCGTTGCAATCCTGTTTAGGTAAATCATTAATCGCCTGACCATAATAAGCCACTCCTGCAAAATGCAGAGAAGGAATCCAAGTCATGTATACAGTAAGGTCGCTTTTTTTTTCCTCTTTAAGCTGATGACAATAATTCTCTGACATTTTCCAGAAAAAGGAACAGTAAATGCTACTCCAGCTACTTTTGTAAAATGGCAGTTACCACGGCTTTTCAGCATGAGCCAATACAAATGAAGTCCACCCACCCAAAAATTCCCTGAGATGTACAAACGATGAGAGAACCACATTAAAAATCTGGACTCGTTATTATACCTCTGCATGAGAAGGTGATGCTATACATCTCTTAAACGGCAAGGGTTTGAAATATGGAATTAAGTAGAGGTTTAAGCCATAAACTAACTTTTAATGTACTTCTTTCATTCATAATATTAATTTTTCTGGAATCCAGAAATATATCTAGAAGGTAAGTGGATGTGTTTAGTAGCTAAATCAAATAAAAAGTATCTGAATAATATAAGAATGCATCAGGAACAGAGCAGCTTTTTGTTAATCTCTCCCACAAACACAAACATATGATACAGTATGCATAAATTTGTAAGAGGACAATTTTAAATTTGCATGTTATTTACTCAGCATAACCACTCCTTTGGAAACATTAGGATTTCTCTTGTATATAAGTATTTACATCGTTTTAAAAATGTGTGTTATTTACCCAATAGACCATAAAGGCTCCATGCAGAGCAGTTACAGAGATCCAGAGCACAATAATGCTTTGGATAAATCTAGTTCGGAATCTTCTGAGTGCATTAGATGATTAAAAAATTATGTACTCATGTGCACTGGTTTGGTTTTTAAATAGTAATAGGGGAACCATTTTCCTTACCCTTCAGAGCTACCTCAAAGCAACAGAACAGACTTTGTGTTATGTTATCCCACCATGTGATTATGGGAGTTCTGCATGAAAATGTTATTCCTCATTTACACTGTAGATCTATGTCCTGAAAACTTAAGATAATTTTGAGTTATAGAGAGAAAAAGCCTCTAGAACTACTCCCTTTCTTTTGGCCCCTGTTATTGCTCACTAGCCCTAAGCATGAATTTCTGCACAGTTTGTAGTGGCTGTTGAAGGCTTGATGATTCACTAAGTATTGTTCAAAGGTTCCACAAGATGCTGGGCTATCTGTGCCTGACTCACTCGAGGTGAAAAGTTCCTGCAGATGACTGTTAAGACAGCTGAATTAGTATATTTCAGCTATTAAATATTCACTACAAACTACTCTCTGAAAATTGAGAGAAGTAGGAATTGTCTGCAGAACTTTGGTAAAATAATGCACGGTTAAATGTCAGAAAATTACTGTTGGCTTCTGTTTTAGCAAAAAGGAAGAATGAAATATAAGGAAAAAACCCAAGTCCAAATATGCAGATAAACCATCAAGATTAATTATCTTAATTCTGATTAAAGTTGCTGAGGTACAAAAAAGCCCATCGATAACTGTACCCAATGCGTGTTATCTTAAATGCAGAAAATGACTAAATGCATCGTATTCTCACAAACTGATCCCTTCCACTCAGTTCTCATATGATGACTTCATGCTGGTTTTGGTGGGTTTTTTTTTTAGGCTTAAGCTCTTAAGGCATGAGGTTCAAAGAGATGTTTTTTCTTCAATATTTTGTTGGTTGTTATCTCAAAAAGGTGCTTACTTACCACTGCCAAATACCAATGTTGGCAACCCAGTGATGTGAGAGCAATTCCCCTCTTTCCCAGTGAGAAGAACAGTTCAGAGCATCTTTATTAAAACACAGCTGAGATATGGGTACCTTGTTCAGTAATCTCTGTCACAGCACATGCAGGTCTACATTTAGCAAAGGAATAATAATGATTTATGTCCACTGTTAGGAAAACCTTCTCAGCAAATCAGAACAGACCCCATTGTACCTCTTAAAAAAAAAAAAAAACAAAACAAAAAACTCCACAAAAAAAAAACCCAGGAAAACATCATAAGCATAGTATTTTGTCAGTATAGCCAGAGAAATGTGAGATTGGCCCTTAAGGGAATTCTTATTCTCAAGTGGATGTAAATGTATTCATCAATGCAAAGAAATGCATAGTGTGTTATATACACAATGCATTAATAAATAGCCATACATTAAAAAATAATGAGATTTTCTATGAAACAGCATCCTGTGGTGTTTAGGGTCATAAAAAAGACAGTAAAGGAAAGTAGGGGGGAAGATTATGTGGTAAATCTGATTAAAATACTGAGACCCCATCCTATATGTAAGATACAATAAATATTTCATGGGCTAACTGTAAACAAAAGAAGAAATGCAGTAAAATGTAATTAAAAATGTAAAAGTGAGAGGAGTGATTTATTTTACCACAGTGATATTAATATTAGAAATGGAATGTAAATAGATATCAGGGTTCTGCTGCAGAAACAGTGGAAAATGGCTGTTCATTTTCTATAATGAGCTTTCATCTTTTTGACTTTCATTTTAAGTACTTCCCATGATTTATGAATAACGATGCTCTTAGCTGCTGGAAGGCTCTAGCAAAGCTTCAAATTCTGATACTTCCTAACAGATAGAACTTACAGTTTTTATGATTTTTTTTTTTTTTTTTAAAGCCTGGTCAATAGGTTTAACACGGAGTATTAGGGCAGAAATATAGATTGTTTCACACTTTGGGCTTGTCACGTAAAGAGCGTGAGGCTTCCTTGCGGTTCCAGACGAGAAGGCAGAGAGGTGCTCTGGCCCAGCAGCAGCTGGCACTCCACAGGCACAACTACTCTGGCCGTGTGAAGCACGCTGCCGCCACATGCACGGCTCTTCTGCTTTCATTTCATCTTGCTTAGCTCTGTCGAACAGTTTCCCAGCAAAGGATACTCTCCATGTAGCCATTAGCTTTGAAACACGCGGTACTGCTAGTGAGGCCCAGCTCTGGTTTTGCATCTGGGCGCTGTCGCTCCGACAAAGTACCCCGGGCCTTGACAATTAACAACAAGGTGGATTAATGAGATGGAAAATATAGAAAATTGTGGCTTGTGGTAAAATAATTGCATTTCTGCCAGCCCAAGTGTCAGGCTGGAAGTTCCGCTTAGCCATGGTTTCGGGGTTACATAAAGCTGCAGAAATTCAGCACTTGACCCCTGTTTTTGGAGATGGTGCACCACAGATCCAGAAGATGGGACATGATGGCGACCAATAAGTGTTATCTATTTGGTTAGACATTATAGTTATGCAAATAGTGGAAAGGATTCATAATTCCTATGACTGCGGCATTCGACTTAAGTTAAAAACGTATCACAAATAAAGCCTTAAGTATAGAAATGCAATTTCAGTATAACCACCACTGCTGATAACACAGGCAATTTAACAGATCAAATTTCTTCTTTTTCCAATAACTTCTTATCCTTTCAGTTCCAACTCATTTTCAAACACCCAGGGGAAAAAAAGACTACATAGCATGACCTAGAAGGCTACAAATCTGGATTATTTTAGAACAAAGTAAGGTGAGAGGAACAGTATATTTTCTACGAAAATGTAGTTTCATTGAAATCAAAGTGCTGGAAGGGAAAAATGTCAGTTGGAAACTCCTGAACTAAATAATTTAAGCTTTCTCAGTTCATTATCTAATTCTTTGCCGTTACTGAAATAAAATAATTCAACATGACAAATATGCATTCTATTGATTCCTGACTGGATTGTTTTAAATTTTGTATTGCATAAGAGGGAACATATTAACTTTTCTTTCAAATCATCTTATTTTGCTATTCTAAACTTCTTCTTCCAGCTACTCCTTCCTGCTTTGAAAACACTAGTGACATTTCTGCTCTATCTTCATTCTTGGTACCATGTAGGAGTTAGTTGTATATCAATTTCTGTTACCTCCTCAATCCCAAGATAAGCAGAGCCAACCACGATCCGATAATTCTCCTAGTTGTAGGTAGGAAGGAATACAGAGTTTGGCCATCATACTTCACCACATTTACTACGAGTCCTGGAAACTCAAATGCAGAGACTTTTCAAGTTTAATAAGGCTGTACATGAGGTCACTGGGTCACACTAACTGGTCACGTAATGGGACCAGGGCGCTGACAGTTCTAATAAAAGTGTATTCTGTTCTGCTTGCATAAGAAAAGACTAAAATTTCAAACTCTTCATAAGACTCTGATTGCTAGAAGACACTTTCAAATTTCTCTAAAGAACTAGGAACAGCTTATTGGTTTAAATAACTGTGCAGGCTTCAGAGCAGAAGTTGCTAGAGAAGCAAATTTCTACTAAGATCTTTTTGGTGGCTTTTGGGAACTCTTAGTATAAAACTTAACAAAAGGGAAGGGAGGGAGGGAGGGAGGGAGGGAGGAAGGAAGGAGGGAAGGAAGGAAGGAAAAGGAAGAGGCAGAAGAAAAATGCTGGTAACATTTAAGATACAGAGCTTAAATTTTTTGGAGGAGTAAAAGAAAGACATTAAGTTTGTGCAAGCAATCTCCTATGGCATTTTCTCCAAAATAAATAGTAGCTGCTAAATATTAACCAGTGCTTGTGATCCTGCTGAAGCCAATGCAGGGTATGTTTGTGAGGACTAGCATGAGACAGTAAGCACAACTGATCCAGGCAGCTCACAAAAAATGATAGGTATCGTGCAAAATCTCATACTACAAAATGTTTTTTACTACAGGTTTCACTACTGAAAGCAAGAGACACCAAAATACTTTTCAGGAACAAACTATATTTCTTGGGATGAGCACAATGCCTGGTAAAGTTGAGGAGTTTGTTTCAGCTGCACCACCTAAGGTAGTGCTCAACCAAGTGATTGCTACAGTGAAAAAGTCTGTGAAATCCCTTTCTTCCATGTGTGTTTTAATATTATAGTGCTTTATCACTTCCCGGGAGGTGCATTCCAGGGCACTGAGCTCAGTACTGTCTGTGAGGGTCACTCTCCCTCCTGTTCTCTCGCCATGACAAAATAATACGTTCAGTGTGGTATTTTGGTTTGGTAAGATTCGTGTTCTTATTGTTTTGTTTTCAATATGTACTTACTGCTATATGTTTATATTAGAAAAAGTGAGATCGAACACAGGTCCTGGCACTTGTTGAGAATGATGACAATACTCAGCCTTGTGGGCTGCAAACCTGAAGTCAAGGGTCAGCCCCCAAGATGGTTCTAAGGTGTCAGCCATCATATTCCTCCTAGGCTCTGGGTCATTTTTTTCAGACATGTAAGGCTGAGGCACTTGAGTGTCTTTGAAGAAAAAGCCACAATCATAAATATCACGGAATATTTTTAAGTTAGAAGCAATGAAAGTTTGGTTTCAGGATTTAGACTTAACAGCATTGAGGGGAGGTGTTCAAAATCACAAAACATTTGTAAATATGACTATTTAACTCCTCTGCAAATTTTTATTGTATCCTCCTACAAAACTACATTTCAAGAATTGCAAAAGACTTAGCTGTTTTCCTGAAGCCTACCTACATGCAGAAAAGAGACTGTTATTCTAAGTATCTAGACTGACATGTTGGCCAGCTGAGGGAAGACTTTATAGGAGGAAAGATGATGCTTACTTATTTCAATGTAATTGCAAATATAAATGGACGGTAGTTAAAACAGCAAATTTACAATTGCGTTTTGAGTTTCTTATTGCTTCACCTCACTCCCACCACTACCAAGGCAAATCTGTTGGACGTCACCAGTGATACTATGCTGGTGTGCTAATATGAAAAGAATTGGTTAGTACGTTAAGATTGTGTAACAAATATCTCCCTAGAGCAGAAAGTCAGCATTAAAAATGCTTTAGTGTAACCCAGATGTTTTGATATTATGTTTCAGAGAAAGCATTTCAAGGGAAAAAAAAAAAAAAAAGAAAGAAAGAAAGGTCATCCATGATATATTTACATTAAATTAGACAGGAAAAACAAATAGCTAACCTCTTTACTAAAGAAAAATTATCTTCCAAGTACAATGCATTCAGTCTCTTTACTTATCGGCTGGGTGTTTTCATTTGGTACACGGTATGGCAACGTATTTCTGAGTGTTTCCCAGTCACGTTGTCGTGCTCTCGTCCATTTTGCGTTATCTTCCGAATCTAACCTGTGCTACTGTTCTGTTTCTTAAGAGATTTTGTATATTTGCAGTATTAAATAAAGATATAAAACTTTCTCATTTGTAGAGATTAATATGGCAAAAAGAAATTGATAACCCTTCACTGAAGAATAAATATAGTTATAAAGAACAGAAAAACTGAATGTTTGATCTTTCACACATTCCTGGAATGCCCCTTTTCATGCTTGAAATGCTTGTGCACGTGTGTAACTTTGTCCTCATAGAGTCTGAACTCCAAAGGTTTACTTGCAAGGTTGCAGTAATGAGCAGCCATAAGTATTTACAGCAGCAGAGCGTAGTGATAACTGTCTGAACTGCTAAGAAACATCATTTTATTGCCTTTAAAGAGTGCTTCTAGTTCACTCCACCAGAAATCAGAATTTTTTGTGAAGGAAACATAGAGTTTTCTTCCCTGAGGACTCATCAGACAAGGCATTCCTTGGCTACCACCCTCTATCAGGATGGAAAAAAGGCAAATTCTGAGGTTACCGCAGTCTGACAGAGCCTCCAGACAGTTCCATTTCTTTGAAGGGAGAAGAGGTGAAGTAAGTTATTTCTGTATTTAAGTAATTTGTAAATAAAATTTCTTATATGAATGCATTTTATCATTTCGAGCACATCCTGTTTGACAATGGACTAACATATCTGACCTAGCTGGGCTTCCCAAGTGCCGGAGTTGTACACTTCTTATGAATGAAAAGGTTATTTGAAAGCAGCAATGCCCTGGTAACCTTGTAAATCCTCATAATTTCTACTGTGATATTCTTTAAGGCTGCAATTCCTTGTAGTTTCTACTGCAATATGCAGTAAGCAACTGAGGTCATTGCTCCTGCACAGGAGTATATTCCAGAATTATGCTATTAAGTGTGTAATGCCATGGATTATAAAGCCAAAAAAATCCCCAAGACAGTGGCCAAGCTACTCAATCACCTTGAACTAATTTCAGCAGGCAAAGTCTGAGAAAAGCAGGTAAGTCAGGAGGGAATAGAGTTCAAAATGTTAAATCTGGACCAGTGTCATGGATGCAGAGCAAGACTTGAAATTGAAAGACGTGGAAATGAAGTTTGCTAGACAGAAATCTTTTTGGTTTCAAACTGACCTATCCCTGAAGGGAGATATTTTTTTAAATGTCACAAAAGCATGGATATTTGGGAGCACAGAGAACAAGACATTCACGAAGCTGGCAATGTTACAAAAGAAAATTGTGAATCGTGTAGAAACAACATTTGGATAGCTTTGCTGGACAGGTTCTGCCCTGAAATACAGCATGAAAGAAGCATCACTGAGCTTATTCCATTAAAGGCAGACAGTTTAAAGGGATGCTCGAGGGTCATGGTAATTTTCACTATTATCATTGTAACCATAATTGATCTAATATCCTCATGTCCTGATACGTTTTTAGCTCTGCAACCTTTGCCTCAGTAGGCTGGAAATGTGAAAAGTCCCATACTTGCAGCAAAAAGACTGCAATAAATTTCACTACCTTTGCCCTTTACTCTGCTTTGCCATTTGATTATCTGGCATTCTTCAACTCCCCTGTACAGGTCCAACAACTTTGGGGAAGGAGGTGGACTGCCTACTGGAATGCCTTGTCAGTCACAATACTGAGTCTATAAAAGGTTAAAGAAGAACAGCATTCAACTGTCTTCCATGGGCAAATTCAAATTTTAATGTTTTGCTCTTGCGACAGTCTCTGCAAGGAGAACATAAAATGCCACAACGTGACTCCATTCTCATGACAGCAGCTGTAACAGAAATGGAAAATAATACAAACAACTCATTCTAGACTTGAAATTTTCAGACGGTAATCACTTCATCCTTCTTGGATTCTGTAGTCAAGAGCTGTCTGGCCTGCTCTCTTAGAAAAAAATCATGCCCTATCCTTAAAACAAAACAATCACAGTTAATTCTGTTCTCTTGAGACCTGTGGTTTCATCAGATTTGATCTATAAAAGGTGACTGTCTTCTAAGAGCAAAAGGTACCAATGCAAGTCTTTCTATTTACATTTTTCTTGGCCTGCCTTGCAGATAACTAAAATAACAGTAGTGGTCCAAAAATGAAAGGAACAAAATTGACAACTCACATTATCGTTTCCCACTACTTATTGAGTCAGTATTGTTATGGAGAAGACGAGGAATTCCTAATAGCTCAAGTACTGCTATCCGGTAGAGTATACTGTATATAATAAAATAATACTTCTAATGGCAAAGGAAACCATTTCAAATTAAAAGAAATGCAATGGCCAGTTAAGTCACTGAACTTCTTCTGTATTTTCAAAATCTGAAAAGGTAGATCTTTGGTCTCTTTGCTAAAGATTCACCCCTGTTTACCTCTGGACAGTACAAGTCTCTTACTCTTACATCGGTCTCCAGTAAAAGCATCCATACATTCCCAGTAGTGCATTAAGCAACGTGCCTAACACTTGTGAAAGTGAATTCATCTCTCTCTTGTACTATTCTGTGTAACAGAGTATTTTACAGATGGGTTTTAGAGACCATGTTTTAGTAAGAGAAAGGAACTTTATTAGTCTATCGTTAGTAATACTCAAAATTTTGATCAGGGTTGGTTTTTTTTTTTAAGATTTGAAAGCAAAGCAGAGAACGTAACTTAATCTCCATACTCAAAAAGGCTATCTTCATAAACCCACTGCCTAAACCCACTGTCAAAGGTATAAAATGTTACCAAATCAGGCTAATTCTGTATTACAAGGACAGTGATGCCTGCATGTACTCAGGCATGCACTCAGGAGGCAAGGAATAACATACTTTCAAGGCTTCTTGAACTTCCATGAGGGTGACATGATAAAGAGAGAAGAAAAAAGAAACCAAGCCACAAACCAGAACTGAAATGGAATTGAGTGATGTCTAGATCAGATAAATTAGGGCAATATTTATCAGGTTGTTTGGATAACAGTAATGAGATGTAGCCTTGAGAAAAGAACTCTTAAAGCCGCAGTAAACAAAAGGACTGTAAATGCAGGAACATATGGCCTGAAGTAATTTTCTCAGTATTATTTACAAGTCATTATTTGTCTTAATAGACCTAAATTTTTGTCTGCATATGAACTCAAGCTGGCAAACACAATCACATATTTTCTCATATTAGTAGAAAAAGATGAAAGGGAAAGCAGTTGGAGACAGCAAATCAGCAAGCACTTTTGAGATTAGTATTATACAGCAGAGCCCGATTCATTTCTCTGTAAGACACAACAGCAGCTACATTATGGATCGGCTGAGGGACACTGACCGATGTCTTTGACACTATAGAGCATGCTTTTTGAGACCCGCTGATGGCAAATAAAATCTACTTGTGAACCCTTTAGTACGGAATTTTCTATCCTTTCTACTTCAGTACCTCTGGGGAAAAAATTTCTTTCACTGACAAGATTTATTTGCTCTCTGCTATGTTTGAAACCAGTCCTACTTCATGGCTTTATGTAGAGTTCAGTCAAGGAAATAAGCCTGTGCAATAAGACGAATGAGCACAGAGTATATAGAGGACGACCTGCCTTCAGAGCAACCACATACTTATAAACATTATGTTAAGTGTTTTGCTCTAAATGGGTTGTTTTGTTGAAATACTGAGCTTTAAAGCACAGCTCAAGAAATGTGCAGAGAACTTTTGAAGTGATAGCCCTTATTAATTTCTAACATCCAAAACCAAAGTTGTAAAATTCATTATTTTTTTAAGAAATGAACCTGATTGGGATAGTACTTTTATTCAAAGTGCATGATAGAATCTATAGAAAGACATATATTACCTCTGTTTTCACCGATACAACAACATATTTTCAGAAACCAATGCAGTACGTGGGAAGAGAGGAAATTGTTATGACACACAATGTCGGTCAATGTACAAAATAAGCAAAGGTGTATTACTAAATTATTCATGGCTACACAGACTTTAAGGCCAGAAGGTCAATTGTACCAGTATCTTGACCTCGTATGTAGCATGAGCAATCAAATTTCCTATTCCCACCAAAGTGAACTCAAAGGCTTGTGTTTGCTAAAGCATTCCTTTCAGAAAGCCATCTAGTTTTGATTTATAAAGACTTCAGAAGTGGAAGAACGTGAGATTTTCCTTGGTAGTTTGTTCCAATATTTAGTTATACTTGCTGTTAAAAATGAGCACCCAACTTTTTATTTGAATTTGAGTATCTTTAAGAACTACCAATTGGTTCTTGTTATGCTGGTTCTTTTCTTTCCAGATTGAAGAGCGTTTAGTAGTAGTTACTCTTCCTCAGGAAGGTACTTACACACCATAATCAAATCACATCTTGATCTTCTTTTTGATAATCTAAGCAAGTTGAACTTCATAAATATTATATTGCAACACATTATTTTCAACTTGCAATCATTTTAGAATATCCTCTTGGCAGTTACAGGAACCTTACATATCATTGGGTAAAAATTTCTGAGATATTTTACTTCAAATAGGAGAAACAGGATTTGGACAGTTCGATCTGTTGACTTGGGACGATTTCAACCATGCAATCTAAAATAGGATAAGAAGGTGTTACGCTGAATATGTTGACCCAAAATTGCATGCCTATCCTGAAAAATATTCTGCATGTATGTTATTACAATGTTAAATTTCACAAGTCAAACAGGCACATCAGAAAATGAAATTATAACCAGACCTTTAAAGAGAATAGAATTCACAGTGTGACAAAGAAATAGACAACAGCTGACTGCACGAGTTAACAAGCAACCAGTAAATGCTGACTGTTCCATGCTATCTAAGTTCATGATGACTTTTCAGACAGCACAATAGGTCCAAACACATCTGATTCAGGATCATTTCCATACAGAACCATAGAAACCTTTCAGTTGGAAGAGACTTTCAAGATCATCAAGTCCAATCATTCCTGAGGACTGCCAGGTCAGCACTAACCCATGTCCCTCAGCACCACATCTCCAGGGCTTGGAAACCCCTCCAGGGATGGGGACTCCACCACTGCCCTGCCCAGCCTGGCACAGCCCCTCACAACCCTTTCAGGGAAGATATTTCTCCCAATATCCAACTTAAATCTTCCCTGGGGCGACGTGAGGCTGTTTCCTCATGTCTTGTCACTTGTTCCTTGGGAGAAGAGACTGACCTCACCTGGCTCCAACCTCCTTTCAGGGATTTGTCAGGAGTGAGAAGGTCTCCCTTGGGCCTCCTTTTCTCCAGGCTCAACACCCCCAGGTCCCTCAGCTGCTCCTCACAAGATTTGTGCTCCTGGCTTTGTTTGTAAGTTCATGTGAGCAGCCAGAGATGTGGCAACCTCAAGCCAGCCAAAAAGAAAAGGACTCAGGCAGCTGGAAGAGCAGCTTGCCCTGGGGCTGGGCTAATGCTGCTTCTGGGGTCCCTCCATCACTGCAGCCCCTGCTTAGATCTGGGCTCATTTAGGGGTAAACCAAAGCACGGGATGGTGCAGAGTGAATTGTAGCAAGCGCTGAAGCACAGGCTTCACGTCAAGCATTGGAAGAGGCCCAGGTCTTCATTGCTATTACTTATGTTCAGGCCAAATTCACCTGGATCACAGCCTCGGAGCAAGGTTTGCTGAGCCTGGAGTGCAGTTCATCCACCCTGGGCTTTGCAGAAGGCCCTGCCTCAGATCGGTGACCGAGTTCCTACCAAAATTGAGCACGCTGCTTCCAAACGTGCTCTAGGGGCATCTTCAAACGCTTCAGTGATTTTGTGGAGACAGAAGCAGGGACTTGGGCAAACAGGCACAGGTCTCGGGCTGCCCAACTCTCAAGCGCCTTTTTAATCAGAAAGGACTTTTTCTACCACTTGCAACAACCACCTGCTTTGAAAACAGCAAGAAAAGCAAGGAACTCGGAATTATTATATATTAAAATTGCACTAACGCCCCGTTGCACACACAGAAACCTCCCCGCATGGTGGGTACCAGCTCTGCACCTTCAGCATCACCCGAGGTCCTCACATGTAACCTCACAGGATTTTTGTCTTCCCGATTGCAGGAAAAACGTCTCTTACTGCACACAAAGAAAATTTACACCTCAGCCAAAAGTTTTCCATGTACCTCCGCATCCAGAGGTGTCTCTTCAGGTATTTAGGGAATAAAAACTTCTCCTGGAGGGCTTGGTAAAATCACGCTTCCTTCGTCAGGAGCAGCCTTGGCAGCCAGAGCGACTTTCGAAAGCCTTAGCTTAGACTTTATCATCTGCAGATTTTCATGAAGGTATTTTTAAGCTAATCATCCCCTATTAGCAAACATCTTGCCTTGCCTGGTTTGTTTCTGTATTAAGATTAAGCAGCAAAAGGGATTAGAAATGTTATTATGAGAGCCTAAGATGTTAAAGCACTAAATATATATCGCTGGAAAAGGCTTTTCCTTCTAAAGAAATTAAATATCGCTCTGCCGAGCTCTCACGCTGCTCTAGTAATATGACATTTGATAAAGTCTGAGCCTCTCACTAAGCCCTGACCCCTCTTAAACCCGACGGAAATATTTTGTGTTGAAGCAACTCTTGTGATCTATCACCCTTTCATCTTTCTAATGTGGCAGGACAAGTTTCAAATGCTCAAATTATACAGAATTACTCGCACCTATGAAGTTAACATCTAGCTGCGAGAACTGCTGTCGGAAATACTGCTAGCAGTTTGAGATTTGATAAAGAAAAGTTTTTTATAAAGCTGTATCTAACCTTTTCTTTTCTTTTTTCCCCCCAGCCCAAGTAAGAACTTGGAAAATAAGCTTTGCCTTTTATTTTTCAGAACGCTGCTGGCAGGCGGAGCAGGGTGCTGGGGACGCCTGTTCTTCAGTCAAAGCCACCGTGCAACAGAAGAGCTCGCGGAAAGTTCAGCTGGAGTGATTTGCTAATGGCGCAAGTCTAAAATTGGGCTGTTATTCAGGAATATCTACAAAACTCGTGCTGGAAGCTGCCTTCCTTCCTCCCTGTCCCTGCAGAGCAGCCCCCGCCACTTGATGTTTCCAAGCCCAGAGCTCCTCAGAAGCACAGCCTGCACTTCTATTTTTCTTTTATAAAGGCTCCCCCCAAGCACAAGGATGTTATTAGGAGAAAAAAAAACCCTGGAACATAAGCTGAGAAGAGACAAGTGGAGGCTCCAGCCTCAACCCCAAGTTGCTTTGGGTGTAATCAGAGAAGCTGGACTGGGAAAGTGGGTGCCAGGGAAGTGCAGTGAGGTGGCAGAGCCCCTCTGGACACTGAACTCCTGAGTAGATGGGGCTCCAGTACAGAAACCTCAGCCAGGAAAGGGCCACACAACCTGGACCTTCAGTCCACGGCTAGAGAAGCCTGAGCTGCAATCCCTGCAGCATTTGCGGGGGGACATTAAGACGAACCCGGCTGCTGTGCAGTGCCTAGAGCGAAGCCTGGGTCATGCTGTCGAGGCTGTAACATCCTCACCCCACCTGGGTCAGACCAGCGCCTTCCTGTTTAGAAAGTGTTGGGTTGTGACTGAAATCCCAAACTCACAATCAGGGATAATGAAATCAAAGAAGTACCCGGCTGGGACAGCTTTGCGCTCTGCTGCTGGGAGTGCTGGACCAGAAAAAACCCACAAAAGCCTCGTGCTTCTTTCCCTCCATCTCCCAAAGGTACCGTACGAAAGACCAACGGTGTGAACGAGGAAACAATTGAACCGGGGACCTACAGAATGCAGCAGAGAGCAGAAAATCGCGGTTTTTGAGCCAGCCACACTCACCTCCAGCATCAGCTGCGCAAGGCGTTAGAGTGCTGTGGGACAAACAATGATTTCAGCTGACTTGAGTCGAGCCAGTTACGTGGGTGAGAATTTTTCTTCCCTGTGTTGTGGAAGCTGAAGCTCGCTGCGTGTCATTTATAGAGACAGCGGGAAACAGGCTCGTCCCCTTCATTCCTGCTTCTGGTGCCTTTTCGTGTATTCTTCACCTTTTGCAACATTAAAGCGCTAAACGCGCCAAGCGTTCCTGGAGAAACAAGTTATTTTAACTGGGTTGTATTTGAGTGTTGTGAGTACGTTTAATAATAAGTGGCGTTAAATCGAGACCCCTCCATCCTCTGCGAGTCGTTCTTGGGCAAATCCAAGCTTACCCCAGTCGATATAAACCACTGACCAGCACAACACGACTTCCTGTAACCACCACCAAATGTCATCAAGCAAAAATAGTCTTTATTCAAATTTCATGGAAACAGGAATCACTGTACTTTGCAAGACAGGGAAAAATAAAATAAAAAAATTTAATATAAAACAAGGATATTGTCACAATACCAGAATATGGAACTATACTTCTTTTCCCTATGGATTACTGCAAGGACCTATATTTCTTTTTTCCTTTTGACTGTGCTATTCACAACTTTGTAAGTCCAAAAAATATGAAACAAAGGTAGTATGAAACTGAAGACTTAGCACTTCCACTAAATGGCGTACATCAAAGGGCATCAATTCACGGGCAAAGACTGCTGAAGCCGTCAGACCTACCCACCCGTCCTCACTGCAATCTCAGAATCCCACCACGGCGCAGCGCTCCTTCTCCGCAAGGCTCTTCCTGGAAAACTGGGTGATTTTTGGTGCTCTCAGAAAAGTTCTATTTCAAGAGAACCTTTCTGGAGGATAGAAAATGAGCTGAACGGCCTTGCACTGGAGAGTGTTGCAGGGAAGGAGCGCTGCGGTTCATGACACATCCCACCAGGGTTCTTAAAAATATACAGCATCGACATGTTTTCTACTTCAATCACTTGCGCTACAACTACGAAACATGTACAAAAGACTTTTCCAACCGTTCCCAGTGTGGTTGCAGCAAGGTTAGGATCTGGAGCGAGACCTTGACCGCGTTCGGGAGCGTGACCTAGAGGCAGACCTAGATCTAGACTTGGACTGGGATCTAGGCTTTGAGACAGATTTAGACCTAGAACGAGAATCTGATTTGACATTTGGTTTTGACTTGGAAATCGACCTAGACCGGGAACGAGACACCTGACACGCGGCTGCATCCTCACCCTCAGCTTTTGCCTCCTTTTTGTCAGAATCTGATTTCTGATGCTCCTTTTCTTTGGAGGCTGACCTGGACCGCTCGTGGCTGTCCTTCCTTTTCTTCTTGCTACTTGGCTTGCTGTCTCGCTTGCTGCGCCTCTTGCTTTTCTCACTCTTGCTGCGGCTCCTGCTCCTACTTCTGCTGTCATCCCTGCTTCTCTTCCTACTTTTCCTTTTATCCTTACTGTGGCTCCTGCTCCTACTCTCATCCCTGCTCTTGCTCCGGCTTTTAGCCTTGCTAATGCTCTTCTCCCTGTCTTTGCTCCTGCTCTTCTCCTTGCTCCTGCTCCTCAGGCTCTCCCTCGTCTCTCCCCTGTCCTTACTCCCGCTCCTGCTCCTGCTCTTTTCCTTGCTGCGGCTCCTGCTCTTTGCCTTCTCATCACTGTTATGGAGAGTGCCCTCAGACTTATCTTTACTTTTGTTTCGGGATTTCTCTGCACTCCTGCTGCGGCTCCTACTTTTATCCTCTTTACTTGGAGTCCTGCTTTTCTCTTTTTGGCCTCTGCTACGGCTCTTGCTTCGACTACGGCTCTTGCTTCTGGAACGGGACACAGACCTGAAAGTGCAAAGGCAACAGAAAATCCACTTTAGTGTGGCTTGGATTTGACTTGTACTTAAACAGCGTGCATAATACAGTAGGGGGAAAAAAAAAAAAAGCACCAGCAAAGAGGATTCCTACTGCAAATGTAGGGTGATGCTTCTTATTTAAGCAGGTAACCCCCATTTCTTCCAACACAAAAACATACCTGGATCTTGATCTACTCTTGGAGCGACTACTACTGGCACTGCGGCTCCTGCTCTTATGAGAATGTCTGCTTCGAGAGCGAGACCTGCAACAAAATCAATCAGCTTCACATTAGCAGACACCCACGGAGAGCCTGTGATCCCGTGGATAAAACCCCACAGCATTAAAGCACTTCTCAAGCAGCCAAAGGGTGAGAGTGTTACGCAGTGGAGTTACAAACTCAGAGTACCCTTCTCCCCGCTGCTCATCCCCTGCTGCCATGACTAGAAGTGAGCAGCGTTGCTAATCTGGAAGAAAATATGCAACCTTATTTAAGATAAGGAAGCACGAATCACTTCCCCAATCACACCAGAGTTTGATTACAGTGAGACACGAGGATGAAGCTTTGAATTCCGGCTTTGATCTCATAAACAAGCTGCTCTACGAACAGTAGAAGTTTGCCTGAGTTTTCTTGTGACAGCAAGTTCTACCCCAGAATGGAAAAAGGAAAATACTTTGCGTGCTGAAGCAGTTCTCTCGATCATACAATGAAAGCAGCAAATCTCTAAGAAACAGGGAACGGGTTGGGGGGGTTTCCAACCTGAGAAAGAACCGCTAGTCCTGGTGCTGACAGCAGAACGCGGTGTTTGGAGCTGAAGCATTAAAAGCACCTTCTGTTTCATTCTGTATGCACAGCTCCACCCGCCTCCTGCGAGACAGCACCGACTGCAGAGCTGATAGGGCTGGGGAAGAACCGGAGCACGCTGGTGGGTGTGCACCCAGCAGAGGCACACGTTCACCGGGGAGGACGCTGCTGAAGAGACCCCGTGTCCCTTGGGTACTTGCAGGTGACCAGTGCGTTCTCAAAAACTACATTTATTGAGAACTCTGAACACTACCAAGGTGTTTTGGGACCTGGTGTGTATTCATGGAACAGCAGCTCGATTCAGCCTGAGCTACCTTGTAATGAGACGTACCTCGAATGGCTTCGGCTTCGGGAGTAAGAGCGGCGCCGTCTCGATCCAGGTCTGTCTTCCACTAATCTAATCTTTCTGCCATTTACTTCTGTCCCGTCCAGCTTTTCAAGGGCTCTTTTCATGTCAGAATAGGATTTGAACTCAATCACACCTTCATTTTTCCTTCCTTTGTGTGCATCTGCATATGTCACTTCCCCTGCCTGACGCATATAATCCTAGAGGAAGAGGACAGAATAACCATTGCCTCGAATCCAGAGCCAGGCGGCCAGGCTGACCCCGCTCATTTCTGCAAGGCTGCTCGCTCAGGCTCTTCTGTTCGCACGGATCTCATCAGAGTTTTAACCAAACAGCACCGGCAGCGCGAACGCCAACGTTTCTGAGCAAGCCAAACAACGCGCTGCGGTTTTAGAGTCTGGGTGATTAGAACCAAGGTGGTGGTGGTAGTTTTGAGCCGAATTTAAGTTCGGAAAATCATAGAAATCAATTTGGTTGGAAGAGACCTTTAAGATCATGGA
>JAVSBS010020595.1:82536-93531 GCA_033124195.1 Coracias cyanogaster | reverse complement strand
GTAGTCATTAGAGAGATGCTAGGAGAAAGGTTGGACTTGATGACCCTGGAGGTCCTTTCCAACCATAACGATTCTGTTATTCTGTGATTCTGTGATGTCATGCCCAGTTCCAGTACATAAACTGGAGGGAGTTGGCTGTGAGAGGATGGTCTGGGCATTGGTCAGTGGGTGGTGAGCAATTGCATTGTGCATCACTTAACTTTTCTTGGGTTTTGTTACCCTCTCTTTTTAATATATTAATTTTCATCATGATTATAAATAATATTCTATTTAATTTTATTTAATAAACTTTTATTGTCTCCATCTACGAGTTTTACTTTTCTTTTTTCAATACTTGTGCCCATCCCATCATGAGGGGGAGGAGTGAGCAAGCAGCTGTGTGGTGCATAGTTGCTGGCCGAGATTAAACCATGACATGTTACTAAAGTCAAGACAAACAACATGTACTGATCTACACTTATCCACCAATCTAGTCATTTTGTCACAGAAGACTCTGACATTGGTTAGGTGTGATTTCCATTTTCTAAATCCATGTTGGTTGTTCCAAATCACCTTCTTGTCCTTAATAAATGTGGAAATGGTTTCCAGAGAGGGTGTTCCATCACCGTCCCTGGGATAAAGGTGAAGCTAACCAGCCTGTAGCTCTCCAGATCCTCCTTTTTGCCCTTCTTAACTCTGAAGAGTGACTTTGCTTTCTCACAATCCTCAGGAATCTCCCCAGACCACCATGACCTTTTAATGATAATTGAGAGGGGCTACCCAATGGCATTGTTCAACTCCTCATGGACTAGTGTATGTCCCATCTAGTTTTGCTCAATTCCTTGTCCAGGCCCTCAGGACTTCACCAGTTTCTTCTTTGTTCTCTTCTACACAGCCAACTCAACAGATTATATTGCTATGGGCTCCATACCTCATTGCTAAAAATTGTATTTTATCTTAAAAATTCCCCTTTCAGGCAACACATTGCACTATGTGCCTCTTGCTATGAGCTCCAAAGGCATTGTTTATTAGAACAAATTTTTTTTTTACATTCAGAACTAGCTGTGTTTGAGCAGTTATCACAAAGAGCTAAGAACCTGAGCTCTACACAAGCACTGTTTAATAAAATCAGGTTCTTTAATATTAACATATGGTTTACTCCATTGTCATATTCACATACTTAAGTTATTACTGCTATTATTAACTGTGACAGGACAAAAAGACATCAGCAACATACATCACCATTACTATATCAAGAACTCATAATCAAGCATAGGCATCAGCACAAGAGCATTCAGAAAGGTAGCAACCAAGGGACCACCAAATATCCCAAGCAGCTTGCAACCAAGACAAAATCAATTATTCAGACTACACAGCTAATTTAGATCTCTGGTATGTATTTAGGTCTAAATTTTGAATTTCTGGGAAAAGGGATATCAGTTCCAGGCCATTTTTAAAACTTAATACAAAGGACAGTCTGATTGATATTCTCTACTTTGGTTGCACATGCTGAATTAGAAACAAAGAAAGAAACAAACTAGTAAAGCTAACTGTCGCGATCCGCCCTCCGTTCACCACACATATTACTATATAGTATTCCTTCAGAGATGTTGTAGGCCTTAATAGAGTATTTTTCTAGACCTGTGTTAGGCCTTGCACTCAGTGTCTTTTACAAACAAGTGAATTAGACAAAAGCAAAAATGATAGAAAATATAGCCCCTAGTAATAGAAGATACTTTTAGGTGACAAAACCTGATCACAATGGCAAATGGAGCATGCTCTTGACAGGATCAATTTGATTTTGGTAGTCTCAGGACTCACAGGATATGTTTCTAAATTGAGAGGCCTCAGAACTGGGTGATAAACTCAGCCATTATAAAATCCTGGCATCCAGTGAAACGCTTTCATCTTTCCTGGTCTTGTCTATCAATTAAGATTATATATAGCTACATATGACTAATTTTTTTTCTCTTCTCTGACCTAATTAAAAACTTTCTTGAAGAATATTTTGTAGGAAATCAAGTAGTGTGATATTTTCTGACAACGTACAGAAGAAAGTTATGTAATACTATTGTAGTAAGCAAATAAAATATTTAGTGTGCAGGAATATGGATCTTTCTCATACTGATTAATATACTACACTGTGAGGCAGCTTTATTGATTAATGGAAATGTAAATGGGAAAGCACACTGTTTTAATCAAATTAGAAAACAAGGGACACAGAAAATTAAAATGCATAAAAAAGGTCCTGGATATATTTTATAGTAATTCATCTTTTTCCATGCCTAATTAAAACATAACAAGCTAATGTGCCAAGAAGACATAAGATTGATTAACAGCAGTAAAAGGACAGGTAAGTAAATCCAATCTGCCCAGACTTCTTATAGTTGAGAATAAAAAATCTCTCTTTGACTTTCTGAGGAGTTGATTAGACTCATTCGTATGAATATAGCAGTGGCTGCATTAGGTGAAATTAAAGACCAATTTCACCCATTATTCCAGTCTCCAATACTGATCAGTAGAAGGGGGAGGTAAAGCATTAATAAATCCGGTTAAGAGCTGCTTACAGGCACATGAAACTGATATTGATGCCTGGCACACAGGGACTGAGTCTTCTCTGAGCTGGTAGGAAAATCCATCTATGGATGTTAGTGATATGGTATCAATAGACAAGAAGTATCTCTGGGAAAAGCTAGACAGACATTTGGAATGTTGTGGAGGAATTCTGGCAATGTTTGGCAAAGCCAAAATGCTTTTGGCTCACTGGTCTTCCATGAATGGCCATCACCTATCAGTTTCCCAGATACTTCCAAGGAGTCCTGAGTGCTGTTGGTGGTGTGTTCATTGCCAGCTGTACCCTACCTGAGGAATAAGCAGCCCTTCTAATTCCTTTTTTTTGCACTTTTTTTCCTTTGATCGTTCCCTTTTTTTCATGCATTGTCCTCAACAATTATTTGATTTTATCTACAGCTGTTGGATTTTTTATTTACTCTTTTATGTGCTCTCTGTTTTGGAGGTGGATGGAAGAGGGCATGCAGTATTTCTAGGAATGAAATGGCATCTGGTTATTGCTAGAAATAGAAGATGTGACATTTTCATATGGTCAATGACTTATGTGAAAGGGTTTCGTCTTCCTGATTATAGCTTGTTCCACTAGTGCCAGTGCCACTGCATAGATCACAAAGCCTAAATTTTTTTTTTCAACACAGTTGTGTTCAGGCTGTAATTGTGATGGTAATTGAATGTCAACATTTTATGTAGTTTTGAAACAATGTAAGCTTACAAAAATATGAAGAGAAGTTTGCATTTTCACTCCAGCAACTTATCCAAATCATCAAAATAAAGAAACATTTTCCAGAATAGTTGCTTTCTTCTTCTTAGCATAATAATAGCAATAGCAGTAATAATAATAACTCATTTATTCCTGGATGGAAATGAGTTTGTTCATTTCCTTTCATGAAACTGTTTCCTCCCAAGCAGTGTAAAATATTAAAACAGAGCTACTTAAACACCAGAGGCTGTAATGTGACTTTCAAAGCATTTGGTTTCTTTACAGTGCCAAGATTTGAAAAGGGTTATTCTTAACCTAGCCAGAATAAAAAAGCTGTCCTATAAGGACACTGGATATAACTCTATATTTAAAGTCCAAACAATATTCCAAAAATCATTGTTAGTATATCATGAAAAAGTGTGGTATATATTTTGGAACCCCTAGATGTAGTGATTACAAGTCAGGAGTTAAAAACAGCCCTTTAAAATAGCAAAGAAAGATCATGAAGCTTAGAATAACAGTTCTAAAATTTCATATGGAAAAGAATATTTTCAAAAGACATTAAACTGAAAACAGTTGAGTCTAGAAATCTCTAACTTGGGATCAATTCTTTGAAAATAAGCCTTATAATGAATTTTGATTAATTTTAAACTTGTTAACAACATTATAAATGCCCAGACTCTGAAATGGTCTCTGCACAATAGAACAACACACTGGCAATACTTCAACAACTGAAAACATAGAAACATAGAATCATAGAACGGTTTGGATTGGAAGGGACGTTAAAGTTTATCTAGTTCCAACCCCCTAACATGGGCAGGGACTCCTCCCACTAGACCAGGTTGCTCAAGGTCCCATCCAACTTGGCCTTGAACACTTCCTGGGATGAAGCATCCACGAAAAAAAATAATTACTATGGACTACCTTTTGGAGATTTCTTTCTGTTTTAATTAACCACCAATAGCATGGATGTATTTTAGTCTTGGAGCTATAAAGTACAAAAGTTTGATTCTGGTCCTATAACTTGGGATGTGTGAAAGCTGAATGGCACCTTAGCATTATAAGCCCATGCCCAGCTTGTCCCCATATCATGGTGTACCATGTAAATGTAGCCTGGTGGAGCAAAGAACTGGAGGTCGTTATGGGATACCTTGCAAAGTGGGAGAGACTTCATTCTACACTATAAAACACCAAGGCTAAAGACTAGAAAACTACAGCAATTTGGTCTCATTGCTCCGTTTATTCTGTCTGATATTAACTACTGTGTCACATTTATATAGTTTCATAACTAGCTCAATGGATTATAAAGAAGGACTATGATACTGAGAGAAGAAAGATGGGATAAATGGAGCTAAAGCAGACCTCAGATCAGTGACTCTTCTCTGTTGACCGAACTTACATTGCTCTACTCAAGAGATCCTCAGATTTTCTCAAACTGGAATTAACTCTATGCTGATTTATCTTTCCCTCAAAATCGATAACCATAATTTACAAGTAGACAGTTCCCCAAGTGGGATTAAGCCATAAAAACAGGTCTCAGTCAATTTTAGGACTGTGTCAGTCATTTATGCAGAGGTGCTGCTGAACTTCTTAACTAGCTATTCTTCTAATGTACTTTTTCCCCTGCATCTTCCTTGCAACACAAGCCATGCAAAATCTTCTAGAGTCTGAAGTGAGTCTGCAGGACACCCAGAATTTACAGCAATTAAGCTACAGCTACAGGTATCACTATAGGTGATTTGTAGTGGGTAGTGTGATGGAAAGAGCTGAAAAAAGACACGTGATCCAGGCTTTCCAGGGAGCCTGGGGAGATCCACAATCCTCATTCTCATATTCTCTATTGTTGTAAAATCATTTTGTCTTGTTTATATTTTGAGTCAAATATCCAGGATACTTTTTATTCAACGCATCACAATCCTCCTTATCTGTATACTACCCACTTCAATAAACGCTATAAATGGAAGCTGCTTCCTGAAAAGAAACTGCACCAGGGGACTTTGTGTCCTAAATTTTAAACAAAAAGAAGTGAAACAAATGCTTTTTACCCTGAAAATGTTGCTTCTCACAGTAATTTCTCAGCATATGGTTACAAATATAATTAATTTTCCAAGGGATCACAACATAAATCAAAGAACTGATTAAACCATATTGTTTGTTACATGAAAATCCTATTGAGGGAAAATCAGATGCTGAAAACAAAAGGTAATTTTGGGTCACATTGTTTGTTTTCACTTACTTTCTTTTACCAATTTAAAAGGAGATTTGAGTTGCTTATTCAGCTCTTGTTCTTAATAAATTATCATTTTGATTTTCAATAAGAGCAAACAGATCATCTTAAAGAAAACTTTCTGAAAGTCAGAAACAAGCACAGAACACCCAGAGGCAAGAGGTCTGTAGAATCTTTAAAAGGTAGCTGGAGGCTAGAGCTAAAGCTTTGGAATCTGATAACTAAAAGTTCTAGTCTGATTAATACATGTTCAGGGGATAGACATTTACCCAAAAAAAACCCAAACCTAAGGCTGAAAAAAAAAATAAAATAGTTTATTGTATATTGTTCTTAATATTAATTCCTCATAATATTATTGTTCCAGAAACTCAAATGTTGTATAAAAGCATTGGAGAAAGGGGGTTTTAGCTTGCAAAGACACACTGTTTTTCACACTTTATGGTGGGAATTTGAAAGAATGTCACATTTCAAAAGTGAATCTCACTCTACTATAAAAGCACCGCAGGTAAACTGTTATGCCAGTGAGCTGGATCATCACTGTCTTTTCAATGCTTCCTTCATACGGTGCTGTCCTTTCAAGTCCCCTTCAGACTGTTCTTTCCATGAACAGTGGCAAAGGTAAATTGCTTGAAGACCATAACATTATTTCTTCTTCTACAGAAAGTAATAGGTTCATTTGTGGTCAAAACACCTTAATGGTCATGTTTTAGAGAGAGGGATCTGGGAATCATCTCACTAGGGAAGTCATAGAGAAGAAGTGAAATAGGATTGAACATCTGGTTAGCACATTTTTATGATGCCTGATGGAACTATCATTGCATCAGCCTGACCAAAAAGGTGGACAGACATACATTTGGAGGCAAAGCTGGTTAAAACATTTGTGGTAATTCCCCTTGGCCCCTATCTTGTTCTCATTTCCCTTTGTGAAAGTTTCCCAACAACCTATATCTAGACTATCTTCCTGTTGCCTTATTTTCACAGAACTCAGGGCTGGCGTCATTCTGCTCTAGTCCAATAAGCAGGGCAGGGATCTGCCTCAGGCTTATGAGCTCTCCCAGTGGAAAATTGTTTTTACTTTGGATTCAGACTAGTCTTCCAGGTCATTCTGACACTATTTGGAGTTTTTTCCGTTCACTTGCTGAATTTTGATTGAACTGCTGCAGTAAATTTTGTGAGTAGGAATGGCAAGGTTGCATTTTCTGACCTTGTTTTTTCTAAAGTCAATCTGAAACCTTCTTTCTTTATAAGTTCCAACATATTTGTCTCTGTAATACAGGAATCTAATCTATTCAACAAATGCTGCATTTGAAGATCAGAAGCTACAAGGTGTTTGGATGACAAATGAATGTGGCTATACAATGTTGAAAGCACCTAAATGTAATATTTCCCTCAAAGGTAAGCTGTTGTGACACTAAGTATATGTAAGAAGAAATCCAAATGAGTAATAAGAGATCTTTTTAACTAGATATCTGTTGGAATATAGTGCTACCTGAAGAATGTACTTCAGCTTTCATAAATAAAATGAATCAGAACACATCAAAATTTTTTTACTATAGAGTTTTGCACAGTGTTTTCAAACTTTCAATGTGCAAAAAATGGTCTTTTATTATAACTAATAGTCTTTCTGAAAATGGGTCAGCACTGGCTAATTTATCAACTGATAAATTTGAAGATATATTTAAGGTTTTGAAGATTTTTTTATGATACTTTTCTAAGAGAAACAAATTCTGTTACATTTTCAGATAAAATGCCTAGAATATTACGATTCTGAATGGTTTAAAAAAAAGACATTAAAATCCTTAGATAAAAATATTCTAAGTAATTTGAACTGAAATATTCTTAAGAATATATTCAGCCATTTAGTTATACAGTTACCCAAATCATTGACTAAATCAAGAAGAAGGGAGGGAAGTACGGTAAAATTAAAACCACTGTAAACAAGTAAAATACTGAATTCCACAGGACTGGTGACAGCTAGAACAAGCGTGCATCCAAGAAGCAATATGGGGTTTCTCTGTTTCTGTCTTTTCTGGTAGCACCAGGAGAGTTTACAAGGAACAGCTGGCTCAGTTCTGTCTGTAGCCCAGTAGGACTGCTGATAATTTTTGTAATCCTTACATGGGGGCCTAGAGAGCAGAGCCATGCTGCAATCCTGCTTTCCCAAGCAAATATTTGTGCATGTAAGAAGAGGAATATGGTACTTAAAGTTGCTCCTTCTGGATACTTTCCTACTTCTTGTCCTGTCCTTTTTACCATGCAGCTTGCTTTCAAGTGTATTGTTAGAGCGTAAAGTGGGCTATCGCTTTTTACCTTTCTGTCGCCTGCACTGAACCAAGCACCTTTCACAGTTGTATCTGTTTTCCACATGATCACCCTTCTCCACTTCTGGGGAAGTTAGGAATACAGTAGCCTTGAAATGTTTTGCCCATTACATGTTTTCACAAGGAAAATACTGATTTGTCAAAACTGAAGGCTTTTGTAAAGATGCATGTTTATTTCAATGATAATTTTGTTACAAAATTTTCAAAAGAGCAAATATGGTTAGCTAGAACTTGATGTGCACTTCAACTGATTGAAAAGTAATGTTGGTTCATATCTTTGCCTAATGCATAATCAGCTGACTCAGGAATAAGTATCCCCTAACGACTTCAAGAGAAGACTTACTTCAGAAGAGATTATTTTCATTTCAGTGAGGAATTAAATTTAAAAATCAACTTAAATCCTTATATTTTCTTAGGCTGGATTTGTGGTGGTCCTATGCTACTGGTTCATTCCAAAATAAAGGTTTATCATCTTAAAAACCAGACATAAAACTTTGTTAATAAATAATTGGAAGCTTTTAAATATATTTTCCTTTTAGTTTACTACTTTACCAGCTGAATTATTTCCTCCTCAAACCTTCTCATTGCAGAGCAGTTAAGACCAACGGCTGTGATATTGTTAGAAGAAAAGAAAGGCTGCTGTGCTTTTGTACAATATTAAATTATTTTTACAAGGTAAATTCTAGGAGACTGACATTTGGTGTCAACACTGGATAAACAATAGCTGGCCTGCAATTGCTAATCTATTTCCTTCATTACTGCTGATGTCCTGAAACTGCAGAACACCAGAATTGACAGAAAAACAGCCCATTTCCTCCAAACTTTCCTGCTGAATAATTACTTCCTGTGTTTATCTGATATGTGCTTCCTGTGGGCAATTTCCATATGTTTTTCCTGTGCATGGGATTTTTGAAGGACTCCAAGAAAAACCAAGTTTTGCTGAGTGCCTCTTCAAACTAAGAAGTTGAACAGATAAATAGGAGACAGAAAGAGCTTTAAATACCTTTGAAAATATTTTCTTTAAAGATTTTTAAGACTACTTTTACTAAGAGTTTGATCAGAAATATTTGCATTACATTCAGTTTTTGCATATGTATCAACTTTGCCTATTTCTTACTGCTGTTATGAAGAAAATAGTTTTTAGCCTTCCTTCTGTATGTAAAACCTTTATTTCAGCCTATTAATTCTGAAATAAACTATTGTGATATTTAGATTCAAGAAAGAGCTTTTATCTTCACACAAGCTTAAAGAACTCAACATGTTCTCCTTTTCAGTCATGTGGGATGGTAGATAAGCTGCATTTTCCTGAAAATCCTCTTGCTAGCATCCCCTAGATATCATCACAAAGCCAATGTAGAACAAGGCTTGGGGACATTTTTCCCTGTCTCCTGAGGCATCCTGAATTACATGAAGGACTAACAATACAGATTTGGTGTTGCCACATACTACCTGCAGTCTTCCTTTAACAACAACACTAAAGGAAATGCCCATTTCAAACAGTAAGTTTTATTAAATTGATGCTTCCTCTGTCCCAAAGCTGTGGCTTTGTCTCTAGTGGTTGTCCTAATACAATTTTTTTCAAGAAAACTGAAGGACTTGTTGATCCCATGGTGTGTTCCTTGTTTTATGGGGCTTGCTGTTAACGTTACTAGCTTCTGTATGTGAAAGGGCTTTTCATTAACATTTAGCCGAATTGTCTTTGGTATATATTGGCCTCCAAAGGGTATTTTTCTGGGAGTTATGGCTTCTTACATGTATTTGGAATATGTAAAACTCACTAGTGACACTAGAATCTCTGTATGTTACAAAATTTCTTTGGGATTTTCCCAGAAATTCTCTGACAAATTATTATAGCTCCAGGTTGGATGAATTTTAATGAATGGGTAGATGATTAGTTCAGCTTCTTATCAGATGGTAGACTTGAGTGTTTCCAAATGCCCAGGTTTTAGTGACTTCTTAGGTAGGAAAATTCTGAGGCTGGTTTATGGAGATAAATGACAGACCAAGTGATTAATTCAGCTGTTTTTGTTAATCCTTCAACAGAATCAGTTTTCAAGTAAAAGGGGAATGCACGATTCATCTTGTAATGGAACAAATTTGTAATTTCACAGTACCTATGCTAAGATAAAGTTTTCCCTTTTAACAGAATGAATCACTCTCCATTGTCAGAAGGACATCCATTATTTGGAGCTGAAACACAGATCAGTCTAAATATATTTGACTATGTATATACTTGTCTTAATGTATTATTTGAAAATTGTCTACTACTATATGTCAGTAGAACTTTCTAAGCCTTACTAGCATACCTATGTTGGTTAAGTATTAGGTGATACGTGCTTTATGTAGAAGAAAAAAACATAGTGCTTTCAGCAGCGTGTCTTCTGGAACAGTTTCATATTTGATTGTGCTGAGTGCATTCAATGAGCGAAGTTTGTATCTGCAGCATGGAAGATTTTCATTGTGAAAGGACTTGTGTAAAATAAATGCAGAAAACTAAGTCAGTTATGAGAGATGGCTGTGTTTTCAAGAGGCAGGCTTCATTTGGAGAAGAATGAAGGAAGCTGGAAGTTTCTGTACTGTGCAGAGATGAGCACTTAGCTAATGTTGAATGACATGACCAATTATTCAATAGTTTCATCAGTGGGTGGAGCTTTAGCAGAGGCAGCATTTTTTATTAGATTCTTTCACCATCTATCCAGTATAAACTGAAATCCTAAATATGCAAACTTCTTAAATTACATTTCTCTTTAGAAGGGAAAAAAATCTCCTTCAAATTAGGTTTTAATTTAAGAAGCAAAATCCTAGTGTAAGTGATTTAAATTAAAACTCAGTTATTGTGCAGTTCTTATCTTTCCATTTGTATTAAGAGGGTACAGTGAGATACTATTGTCTTGAAAGCAAATTGAAACTCTTGCCTGATTTTAGCATTGTAATAAGAAATACATGGATTTTAATATTTTAAGCTTCTAGACATGAACAATAAATGAATCTCATTAATATCTGGTCTTCTTGCCAACATTTCTCCCTATGGTTTCAGTTTAACAAACTTTTGTCTTTAAACACAAATCCCCAGGACAAATGCAAGAATGGCTGGATTCGATACAAATCTAAAAGTACATATGTCCTGGTTTGAAGGACAGGTGTTTGTTAAATCAAGGGCTCTCAGGCAAGGATATAGGAAATAGGAATAACAGTTT